>FIZR01010791.1:0-96622 GCA_900060175.1 Ferrisia virgata
TTTTTTTTTTTTTTTTTTTTTTTTTTTTTTTTCATTTTTCACTTATTTTGAGTGGTTTTTACTTCATCATTCATACATTGTATGCTAGAAATGTCCGTTTTTGGAAGGTTTTTTTGGCCGAAGAGGTTTTCTGTTTTGTAAGCATTTTTTGAATGTTGAAATGTCGTTTTCAAACAATTTTTTCATAATTCTATTCATTGTACGAAGAATTTTATTAATATTTTCAGGTTTTTGAGAGATTTTGTCCATCATTTTACATCTTTTGAGCGAAGAATCAAATTTTTTAAAGTTTTTCTTAATTATATTTTGCATTATTTTCTTACAATTTTACACGTTTTTAAAGATTTACTTGCATTTCTTTTTATTTTTCGATTCTTAAAAAGATATCTTGAACTTGTTTTTTCATAATTTTATACGTTTCTTAAATTTTGTAAAATGACATTTTGAGCGATCACTTTTTATTAATTTTACATGATTTTGAAATATTTTTGTTCATCTTTTTAAATCTTTTGAGCAATTTTTCTAATTCTTTTACATTTAATCAGCAAAAAATTGGCGTTTTTTGAGGTTTTGAACTATATGAACTTTTTTCCTCTTTTTACAACTGCGAAGTTTGAAAATCGGCATTTTTTTTTTTTGTAGATTTTCCTATATTTTTCGATTTTTGAGCTACATCTTGAATTATTTTGAAATATTACGTTTTTAATGAATTTCTTCGTTTTTTACAGATTTTTACTTTTTTTTGATGTACAAAATAACGTCTTGTATAATTCTTTTTTCTTATTTCACTGTTTTTTTTGCAGTTTTCCAGCTGTAAAATGATATTTTAGAATATTTTTCTTCATCGTTTCGCATCTTTTGAGCAATTTTTCGCATCATTTTATCATTTTAGGACCTTTTTATCAGTTATTTGCGCTTTTTGATTTAACTAGGAAACGACATTTTGTTTCGTTTTTTTTTCACAGCTCAGCAGTATAAAATTGACTTTTTTTGAAAATTTTCCCGTTCTTTACTTCTTTTCTTTTTTCAATTTTTGAGTCATTAAATTATATTTTGAATTATTTTTCTATCCTTTTACTCGATTTTGAAGATTTTTTTTGTTTGTTTTTTTGTGTTTTTTGATTTGTAAAATGACGTCTCGAACAATTTTTTTTCATTACTTCTCAGGGTTTTTTAGTTTCTTGCAATTTTTGAGCTGTAAGATGACATTTTAGAAGATTTTTGTTTGTATTTTCGCATCTTTTAAGCGACTTTTTTCAGAATTTTACATCTTATTAGCGGAAAATCGTTATTTTTGGAAATTTTTTTTGGTCTTGAGCAATACTTGTGCTTCAAATGTCATTTCGATTCATTTTGAAATATTTTTATTAGCTTTTTACATTTTTTGAGCTTTTCTCATTACTTCGCATCTGAGAAACAAAAAAATTGACGTTTTTTGATAATTTTCTCTCAGTTTTATGTTTTTCAGTTTTAGTGCTGTCAAGTGAAATGTTTAACGATTTTTCATAATTTTACACTTGTATTTTTTTTATAAATTCTTTGTATTTTTTACATTTATTAAGCTTTAAAATGACATTTTAGTAAAACTAACGCTTTGTAGGTAAACATTTTTTTAAACAACTTTTTGTGTTTTTTGAGCTGTAAATTGTCATTTCAAGTAAATATTTTCCTTATTTCATTTACACCTGGAAAGCTAATAATTAGGTAATGGTTTTTTTTACCATCTTTCTGTTTTTTAATGTATTTTTTGAAGTGTTAGATGAAAATGCGAGCATACAATGAAATCACATGGGAAAAAGGAAAGAGGGGATTAGAGCTCACACATATCAGTACTTCTACTATTCACTAAATTGTATTATAAAAAATCCAACATCTATGATTTATTTCACTTTTTTGTCCAGTAAACTGAGGAGTTGAGAAAAAATAATACATGGAATTTGAAATGTTGAGAAAAAGCCATAGAATTCAGTTTGAAAGCAGCCAGATAATTTATTATGTTCAAAATTTTTTTTTGGCATTTATTTTATACAAAAATGATTCTACATCTAGATTGTTATACCTACTTGCTATTTTACATCGTTATTTCAGTTATAATGATTTAAAGTTTAGTTTTCATGTTCCATCGGGTTAATTTTCATTCGAAATACTCGCATCAAAGTGGTTCAATTTACTATTCAGTTTGAACGTTACACACTCGAGTACCTATACAAACATAGATAGATAATAATAGATACTAGATACCTACAAGTTCATCATTAGTGCACAACTTACCAACGTTACAGTAACTCGAACGTTATTACTGTGAATCGAGAGACAACCAACAAATGTAAATTATTCGATACGTATTACCAACGTTTGAGAATAATAAAATTACTCAAAACTACCAAGATTTAATTCAAAATGAATGTAGCAAAAGCTGCTAATAGTGGACGAGGAGTTAGCGAATTACTGGCGGATCTTCTGTTTGTATGAGCAACGATATGTGGTGTCAAGAACAAAAAATTTGCTCAAATCGTAGTTTTGAATTAAGGCCTTTGTAACATGCGATTTTTGCTGCATTTTTGAACCTATACAAAATGTGCCTATCTCGATTATTTGAAGGGGCTTGTAAAATTTCAAAAAATGCCGCTTCTTCAGTAACAAAGATATGCAAAATATATGTATAACAAAATTTGTAGGATAAGTTTTCATCTACCAGGTACCCTACTTAAATTTATGATTAGATCGAAATTTTGAAATTGCTCATTTTTTATATTTTTAGATGCCCGTACGACGCTGCCTATGAAGCAGAGGTGGGATTTATGTGGTACCGTTGAACTCGCACTTACTCTTCTAGCTCTTAGTACACATTTATGCTGTTACAAATTCTCAACTCAATGACATCTGTGACAGGTTAATATCATAGTATAGACACTGAAACACCAAGATGCCTCGCCTCACTGGTGAGCAGAGACGTGAGGGGATTCGCAAAAGAATTGCCAACATATTTTCCACCAGAGAGCGCTGATACTTGACTAGAAAATTTTTCGTGCATTCTGATAAGATGATTTCAATTAAACTCAACCTATGCAAATTGATAATATTTTTATCAAAAAATATATTCACAACAACTGTAAACTATCTGATATCACATGACGTCACTCACATCAGCTGATCACCATTACTATTACTCACAAAGATCTCAACCAATCAGATTGCAAAAAGCATTTCAAAAAAAGTGTTGCATGTAAAATCCATTTTAAAAGCTAAAAAAAATTAGCTTTCCTGTCAGATATCAGCGCTCTCTACTGCTAATTAGGCGAGTAACTATTTACAAAAATTTTCTGTACTCGCCTTTCCGCTATCTTTGTGCTGCAGTGTCTATGCATCATACAAATACATTTATATAAGTACTTATTTATTTCATTTTCTAATAAAAATAAAAATCCATATTAGAAAACCCACACAAAAATAGCTACATTTTTGGCCCTGTGAGGGGATGCAATGGATCTGAAAAGTCAGTTTACACTTTTTTTTTTTTTTTTTCCGGCAGGCCTCTTTCACAAGCTTAGTTGGATGAAGTGTGTTTATTGGTAATATTTAGTACAATCTTAGCTTATATAACTTACTTTCTTCAGCTGGTACCTAATGGTTTGTTCAGGGTTCAGGATGAAAGGTATACATTAACATTAAACTAATGATTATGGAATCGCTGAACAATCAACTGCAATAAGCAGCAATGTATCATCTGCGTAGCATTGTGGGAAAGGCATTCCAAATTTCAACTTCCTAGTTCAATTTAGAGGGGAAATAGAGGAAGAAAAGCCGGTTTTTAAGGTCAAAAAAGGAAAAACCCCTCACATCTTCACTTTGTCTATCGATTGGCTTAAAAAAGAATAATTTTCGCGATTTTAGCCCCTCAGCACTCTCTCCCCCAAATTTGAACATAACTTAATTCTGACCTGAGGTCAACCCCACTCCAGTACATCAAATCCGCCACCAATGTTAGTCTATTTCTCAAATTTGATCGATTTTAGTCGGTATCGAGCTGAGCAAATGATTTTTAATCTGAAAAATTAATATCTGACATGGCAAAAAATGATTGTAATGGTGCTGTAGGACCTCGAAACAGACTTTGTTTAATCCTCTTCTCCCCCCTCCCCTCTCCAGGTCATCCACCGTAAGTCAATACACCGTAACAGCCTGATTTTCATCGACGATATAACATAGAAAATCAGTTTATAAAGAATACGTCTAATGAAATTAAAAAATCAATGTAAGTAATAATAAAATCATCAACAAGAATTACAACAACAACATCACGTGAGACTGGTTACATATAATAAACACATGTATCGATAAAAAAATAAAAATAAAAATAAATAAGTATAGGAATAGGTGCTTATATTGCGTGTGAATTCCAATCCAAAGCGAAAGAACGTAGAAACAGAAACAAGGATAAAATCTACTCTAGCTCGATTATTATCAATGAATTAAAAAAAGACGCGCGTATAGGACGTAAAATGAGTATCCATGAGAGGGGAAGGTAAAAGGAAGAAAGATGAGAAAACTATCTCACGGTTTGATATCACTATTTGACAATGGACAAAGTGTACAGATCGTACTATGTACTACACTCTCGGATTTTGGCGGCAAGTCTCATCTCGGTGGTAGTCGTAGTTTTAAAATACAGCGTGAGATAGAAACAGATTACGAGTTTCTGTGAAAGAAATCACGGTGGAATGGCGGCAGGACGAGGGACAGTTGTGGTATGCTGTGTAATGAATTGGACGCAGTGTTGCCGGAGTGTAGTAATACTAAATTGTGGTACAAATTGGAATCGATGTAAACATCACTCAGTCGGCTTGTGTGTATGAAGAAAATTTCAATTCATCCATCTTTAATTTCATACAACGTATAAAAATAAAATTTATTCAAAAAAAAAACAAAAAAACAAAAAAAACGAATGAAAACATGCAATTTGTGATGTCTGCTGAAAATGTAATTTATCGCGCTTATTGTTTTTTTTCAGTATAAATGGTGTTGTTTTTTAAAATTTGTCGATTCACGCTTCCACATTGGAGTAATCGCTCGTTTTAGATAATTTGTACGATTTTAATACTTTTGGTAAATATAGTATAGTATATATATATGCAGTACATGGTAAACTGATACATTGTATGTACGAGTATATGACATTTATTTTTTACTATTCCACGTATCGAACACATGTTAGCGGAAACCGTCTCGCCATCAACGAGGGCTGATAGTATCGTTGACGTCAATGGCGTTTGACGATAAAGTTTGAAAATTTTTTACACGTCATAATAACTATAAGTTTACCCGTTTTTATTTTTTTACGAGTTTTCAAGCTCGTTAGCTGGCAGGTAAAAAGGAAATAGATTGCCCCTGGCCCATATTACAACATATCACTAATAAAGAGAAATAGAGTACTTAAAAAAAAAAAAGTGAAAAGAAATTCGTTCAGTAAACGTTTCTATTTTTTGATTTTTGTGGTAGATATTGTTATTTCTGCTGCGAAATAAGAATCTGCCAAAAAATCACCTTTATATTCTCATATGGAAACATAATTTTTTCCATATTAAAAAGGCTGACGTGAAAATTTTGAAGGGTCGGAACTCAGAGATCATTTAATGAATAATAATTTGATGAAAATTTCCTCTTCTCAATATATAAATGGTTGTAGCGAAAGACTGGTGTAAAAAGACCTAAATCTGGCTGGGTTGTTAAAGTTTCAGGTTATGGTTTGGTTTTGTGGTTTTGTTCTATTATCAATCGGTTTCTGGTTTGGATTTTGGATTAGGGTTTTCAATCATTTGGGTTCGAATTGATACGAATTTTGGTTCTAGTTTTGATCATTTAAACAGTCAGAAAAAAGAGTAAAAAAAATCGAACCTGTCTTCAAATCTAGAAAATTATCATAGAATATTGTTGGGTACCCATACAAAAAATTTTTAATCGCAAAAACCACTGTTGAAAATATTGCTCTTTTTTATGCCAAAATTTCATAATTTAGCGTCTTGAAATTATTTCAAGTTGGCAGCTTCTGCTGTGCAAAAGTATCTAATTATTTCCACCTAAATCCATTTCACCGAGCTAAAAAAATTTTTTTAGGTGTGTATTTCAGACGATAGACCCAGTGACTGCATTTTTTTTTTTTAAATAAAAAATCTCGATTTTTGCGATCTGTAACTTTTCAACCCACCTCCATCTCAAATCGCGAGATATGTTTCACTCCACACTAGAATTTGTGCTGGGAAATTGAGACTGGCTCCGATACAAGTGAAGGAAGGCACTTATATAAAAGGTGGAGTGAAGTGGAAATTTAAAGCTACAAACAGCGTGTAAACAATTACCAGGGATGAAAGAATGAGTGAATTTTAATTCTTGTTCTTATTCTTGTTTTCATGAATCAAAATTTTTGTTCTCATTTTGTTCTTGTTCTTTGCGGTTTTTGAAATATTGTACTCGTTTTCTGTTCTTATTTTTTATTTGATTTTGTTTGGTTCTGTGTTCTCGTTCTTGTTGGTTTTTGCTCTTCAGCAATTCAATCCCCCAAATTTTTTAAAATTTGACTAAAAACTCGTCAAATTAGTGAAAAAGTTGCAGAAAACGAGAGTAAGACCTCAGGAAATATCACTGAAATGTGTTTAAATTGCAACAAATCGAGAAAATATCTGCCACTGAAATTCAAAAATAAGAAAAAAATGAATAAAAAACCGAAAAAATAGTTGTTCTTGTTTTTGTTTTTCAAATAAATTTTCAAGGTTGTTTCTTGTTCTTAAAAAATGTTAAAAATGCATTCAATGTTCTCGTTTTTGTTCTCGTTCTTCAATTACTCAACATCGTTGTTCTTTTTTTTGTTCTTGTTTTCAAAAATCGCGTGTTCTTTACGTTTTTAGTTCTCGGTTCTGCGTTGTTCTTCCATCTCTGACAATTACCTCAAAATGATGTGGTAAAAATTTCAGCTTTTCAACTCAGTTTTTTTAACTGACAAAACTGACTAAAAGTTCGCTCTACCTACACCAAAAATTATCATCGTTGATAAATTTTTACCACTTTCCCGTTTTTCTGGATTTATTAAAAAATGTCACTTTTGTATTTTTTCACCATTCTCTGTAAAACTATGAAGGAAATGTTTATTTGAAAAACGTCTTCCTGAAATTGATGTAGAGGACTATTTTACAAGATCAAGTGCAATATTCAAATTTTATGTAGTACCTATAGATGATTTTTCAGGGATCCTTAAAGAATAGTTTTTATGCGTTTTTCGAAAAAATTTCTGCATCGTTAAAAATTTTTTTCAGTAAATTCTTGGTGTAATGGGCTGAATACTCTTATTCTTGCTCATTTAAATCGGGTTTCATTACTTGTACTCTTATATGGGGTTCTTAATGGGTATCCCAACGTACAAGATGAAAAATTGCTTTTTGGTAGTCTAAAATAAATAAAATATATCTTCTTGGATTTTCTTTAATTTTTAACAAATTTATTTTGAAAGGCCAGAAAATTATCATTTTTGAAAGTTTCTAAAAAATCGACAATGTGAGGTTAAATTGAAATCTGGTGTTTAATCATAATATATATTTCAATAAAAATTTTTGAGTGTTCCTTTTTTTTCTTTTTGTCATAGCTCCGTCCCATAATTACTTAGAAAAAAGTAAAAAAAAAAAAAAAAAAAAACGAAAATGTAAGACTTGTAAGCATTTTTTTTCGTAAGTGCATTATTTGTGAAACAGTTGCCAAAAAAAACTGCGCACCCCAGCCCCGCCCCAAAATTACTTAAAAAAAAAAAAAAAAAAAAAAAAAAAAAAACGAAAATGTTAGACTTGTAAGCATTTTTTTTCGTAAGTGCATTATTTGTGAAACAGTTGCCAAAAAAAACTGCGCACCCCTCCCCCCCTTATATGCATGGATTTTAGGGAAGTTCGGGAATATCTAAACATATATGTACATATGTACTTCGCAGTAGCTATGTGCAAAATTTCCGCTTTCCGTGAATTGTGATCGGATTTAAATCTAAAAAGCCTTTACTAATTGTATTCTGGGAGAGATCTTTCTACATAAGCAAACACAAATTAGAAATAATTTGCGTCTTAAGTTTTTGAATTTTGGTTTGACGGCTAAAAATATCATTAGAAATACTAAAACAAATAATATTCAGAAATAAATGTACACGCAAAAGCAATATTTTTTAGAAAAAAAAAAAAACAGTACATAGATAATAAATAAATCTAAAACCATACGTATACATTTTAACGCTTAAATCGTAACCAACACTGGCACATCGTGTTGCCGGTGAATGCGTAACCAATACGAACACGCATACACAAGCGCGCGAAACGCTGAAAACTGAAATGCTGGACTCGTGTGTGGTGTGATGTGGTGTCGGTGTGTTATGTTATAACGAGTCGAGTCGAGTTCGAAGTCGAACCGAGGGGAATGAACGACTTCTCAACCTCGCATCCCGCTCTCCGTCAAGGTTCACCGTTTCCCGCGTTTTAATATCCCCCACCATAGTCCTACATTCCATTTATATGCCTATACGACGCGCTGGTGGTACACGGCCGTGTCTAGCCGAAGTTTCCATATCCTCCTCGTATCCCTCGTAAAGTTTAGTCTTCTAGATTGGTTCGACTGTGTTTGTCGTTTGCTCAACGCATCTGTTCAAAGAAGATTGTGTGACGCGCGCGAACGCGAGTGAATATTAAAATTTTCAATATTTAAATAAAAATCGTAATAATAAATTAAGTATTTTTCGTTTGGAATAATTTTTTTTTTTTCGTTTTCATGGCTAAATTTTTCTCTTCGTTTTTTGAGAGTGATTTTTGTACGAAATTAATGTTTAAAACTAGCGACCAGTTTTTTTGGCGTCTAGTTTAAATGAAAACCTTAATATTTTTTTCGTGTGATAATGGAAAATAATTCCAAGTTTACGAATTGGTGTAGTGGTGGAATTTTTCTTCATACAGTTACTAAAATATTTAAACTTGGACGTCAAGATAAAAAATCTAATAAAAAGGTGAGTTTTTTTTTTTCGTTTTATTATTTTCGTAAAAAGATTTACTATAAATACTACTTCGGCGTTCGAATTAATTTCTCGATTATCGTTATTTTTTAGTTTGAAAATATGTGTCTAAAATAATGCTACACGTGAAGGAAATTCGTTTAACGTGTAATTTTACTTTTCTATTCACGTGTTGTTCGTAGAGGTTACACTGTTTGGGGATAAATGCTTTTGTAGTAGTAGGTCGTTTACCCGTGCATGTGAACGCGACAACGTGTTCGAATATTCCTTTTTATTATTATTTCAATTAACGACTAAAATCATATTATAAATCATATTTTTCTGTTGTGTTGTTCGAAAATATAACAAGTTTTGTATTAGATTCGGTTTTAGTGGGGAAAAAAAAATTACTCTATATCGTTATGGCGTCTGTTAGATCGAATTTACCCGCCAATTTCGTTACAGTTTGTTGCGAAGTTGGTAGAATGTTTTCCATGTGCTGTTCAAAGCGTGTTTTTTCGTTCGGTTTGTATTACATGATTAGCTTTTGCGTCGTTGAGGAAAGTTATTTAGTAAAATTCGAAGAAATTATTTAATTTGAAATTACTAAGTGTTTATAAGAAATTACAAATAGCATTTCGTAGTATTAAAATCGCATTAATTCGAATGAGTGGTATTTTTCGTACTTGTGAACTTGAAATACGTATTATTATCTTGATTATCCTCAGTTCCCAATCATATTTCGACGAATTTAACATACAAGTATTATTTCGGTTTAAATGATTTTTCCTCTCCACCATTAGTTGTTTACTTCTCAGATTTGATTATCAAATTCGGCGTAATATTTGTTATTATGCTAGGTAAATATTTTACGTACGAGTATTTTTGATCTGGTGCTTTCTAGGTTAGTAGAATATATGGCTACGTACGAAATACGTTAATAAGATATTTAAATTGAATACGATTTGACATCGTCGAATTTACAATTGCGTTAGTATACGCGTATTATCCTTATACAGTATTATTATTTTACACACACACACACACACACACTAAGATACAAATCGTTGACCCGATTAAAATGGTATGTATTTTTATTTCGCTTCAGTGGTCATTAGATAATGGTGTTATTCTTGGAAAAATAGACTTTCTATTTACTCGTCGTCGTCTTCGTCGCCTCTCGAGTTAGATTATGATTCATTGTGAAACATTTAACTATGTAAATTTTGGCCAAGTTACAGATTCTGTGTTTTTTTTTTTTTGTTCGTCGCGTCGTCGTCGATCGTCGTAGTCAGTTCAACGATGTTCTTAGTATGTTTGTTTGTTTTTTCAACGCTTTCCTGTTGTTCAAAGTACATGCATATGATTTTCTCAATATTCCATTCCGCTTGTACCTGGCTTCTGGCATCGTCTTCAAGCTTCATCTACGTTCCTGTACACCTACGTCGGATGCATCTTATCTCGTTTGTGACTTACTGTAAAATTATGCGTATGCTCCATCGAAAAATAAAAAGAAGAATACGCTACGATTTTCAGATTATAACTGTACACCTGAAAGTAAACTCTACCACATGGATACAATATTGTATAAATTTCTCAACGCGCGACCAACGCTACAAATGACGTAATCGACGATATTAATTGAGTAAGCTGGTGGACTGGAATTTAGCAGCAGCAGGAAAAACCGCACCCTATTTTATATATAGCACATTGGACAGATCAGGTCGAGGTTACATTGCACTCACACACACACATACTGTACCATTTTATGTTGGTCGTGGTACCACCAGGAATATTCACTCACAATGTAACGGATCGTGTCGTACCAGCCATGATGATAATGGCGAGATGAACGCTGATACACGAATTGTACGAGAAAAAAATTTTCACCACGTATACTTTACAGGAAGTTAATCGGCGGACATCTACGTTATTGCTGCTGCGATGACGATAATGTTGGCGTAAATTTACCGCGAAATTGCCTCGCCCCCTAAACTTACAATGTAACTGTTGAAAGAGTTCGCCTCTGCGTCGTCTATGAATAGCTTTATGTCATCGGTGTGTGTGTGTGTGTGTGTGTGTATGCGAACTGCGAATTCCGCTTTTTCGAGTGCACTTATTTGGAGCGCAGTGCTTCGTCTGAGTTTGACGAAGGCGTGACCACAATTTTTGTGTCGCCTGTCGCGTCATCCTTCGATGATGGCATCATTCAGATGGTATGTAGGGTATGTATACTTGCAATGTAGGTATTAGCATGAGTTATCGTGTGATTATTATTATTATTGTTGTTGTTGTTGTGAATTTTATCTATGTGTATACAGCGGAGGACATTCGAGATGGAAAACGTCGATAGCGGTGATTCGTGCATTCTAGGAGATGATTCGACGATGATTTACTATTTATTGATCGTGATAACAACCCGACAACCAACAAGAACGCAGTGTGACTTTTACGAAGAATACATTGCGAATATATCAACAACGTACATATTTGGATATGTCGTTTTGAAACCATGTCACCGGAACTCGATAACAGGACTAGATTCGTAAAAAAAAAAAAAAAAATAAAAAAGAATGACGAAGAAAGAAAACGAGTAAAGAAAATTTCAACGATCTGATGTTTCATCCCTATTTACCTGTCCTTCTTTTCTGTCTCAATATCATTACTGCAGAATGTACCTGTAATATTCTTGTGTTTGTACCTAGGTATATATTGTATTGTCATGTATGTGCCGAATGAAGAGAACCATGGGTTGTGTACCTTTCTAACGGTAATCTTTCGTTCGAAGAAGACTATAGTATGGCCCGAAACAGACCGCGACCACACAACGATCGCATCAGCCTTGTATGTTTTTTTTCCTGTTTTGTAGTGCTTTCTCGTCGAAGTCTTCGTCGTCGTCGTCGTCGCCGTTGTTGTTGTTGTTTCTATCGTGTGAATGATAAAAACTCGGCGAAATATTCTCGGAATGTTGTTTACATTAAAACAGTGTTACCAATTCAGAAATCCACCAAGCCATTGCGATTATTCGAATGTTGTTCCATGTTACACCTATGGTAGTGTACCACACATACGTACCGTATAATATATTGTGTTTGGATAAATTATGCAGCATTTTTCGCCTACAGTAGTATGTAAATGACCTATTATTATGTGTGAAACTACGCTGACGCCGCGCCAATGGTTACGATTATACGACTTAATCAGCGCTTACCGTAGTATACAATACGTATAATTTTTATCGTCGAAAAGTACCACCAACCAGAAGTAACAATAACAGTAATAAATAATAATAATAATAATAACAACAACAACAACATCAACATCAACAACAGCAGCCAGACCAGGCCACGCACAAGCAGTATGGTGGAATATTTGAAATACTTTTACGTATTTTATGCACATGCATTCGATCGTGCATTAATTTGTTTACATCGATCAACGCTGGTGATGAATATGAGGCGCAGGCGGTGCGACGGTGAAGCGGAGGTCAACGAGCAGCTTTACTATTATTATACGAGTAACAATGCATTCCATAATAATACATACCAACCATACTCTGTAGATAACTTGTCATCGTGTGGAAAGGAAATATTTTAATCTGCGGAATAATAATTACGGCTTAACAGCGTCTCATCTCGTCGTAAACTGTCGTTCCAAAAGACCCAAGATTACTTCGTCCGATGTGCCATGCTGGTGAAGAGTAATACATAAGCTACATTTGGAATGCTTCGATTGTTATCGTAGCAGATAAAATCTAGTACGTTTACGTACTTGCACTTACATTTTCGTACAACGATCGAGGCCAAATACACGCGGTAGCCAACGATTACGTAATTGTTTACGCGTTTGTTTACGAATCGAGGTTTGTTTACATCGAACGTTGGCTGTACGGAAGAACGGATTTCGTTTCGCTCCGGGTTTTTTTCCGCTCCTCGTTCATTTTACTCATTTATCTGTCTTTGGAAATTGTTAACGATTAGTATGTTGGAAAATCTGCGGTATTTTGTTGCGATTTTTGTACGAAAAATTTGTATTCTGTTCCAGGTAAGGCTTACTTACGTAGAACGAAGTTAACGGTGGTCAAGTTGAAAACTTGAGTAAATAACGTAGTTACATCCCGTATACCATTCCAGAAAACGCCTACGTTTTTTTGTTGGAAAAATTGTTGTCTGCTCGGCAAGTTGCTGAAATGCTTGAAACGTTACGTTGTCGCTGCTCGAATCGCCTTCAGAAAAAGCGAAACTTCTACACTCGGAGATGAGAAGCGGCATAGGCTCTTTAAGACGATCGAATTTTCTTATACGCGTCTGTAGTAAACCGAGCCGAGCCGTTCGTTACCTCTGCTTCAGCGTTTCAGCGCCGAACAGAAGAAGGTTTTTCCACCTAGCGCAGCTGTGACGGTTCTACAGCAGCAGCAGTATGTAGTATACCTAACGCTGTGCCCGAAGTACATATTATATATGTGTGTACTGTGTGTGGGCGGCCTTTTGGAATAGACGCCGATGGAAGAGTAAGACCGCCGGCCGACCCAGAGATGCGATAAAATTTTCGAGAATACTTTCGGTGCGTTGATGCTGCCGTTGGTGTCGATGTTGCGTGTGGAAACGCAGGCGCTTCTCACGAGAGAGTATTTTACGCGTGACGTCAAGACGATGGAATTTCGCGCCCGGCGGACACCTACGTTTGTCATTTCGTATGCGTCTATCTTCTGCCTATTGTTGCCCTGTCTCTGGTTTCTCGTGCTCGTTCACATTCGCACGATGCTAGGTGTATTGCCGCGCCGCGACACGAGTTTTATATCAGTATTGTATTTACGATAACGTTGCATTGTAAGTACTCGAAACAAAGATGGACGACGACGACGACGAGGATGTAACGGAATGAATTTACCGTTAAATAAACATTCGGCGAAACGACCGACCCGAATTTCACGCGGATGTTTGCCCATATACAGTAGATGTAACGTGTTACACATGCGGCGATGGCGATGTCGCTGCTTGTGGGATATTGCAATGCGTATTCGCGCAATAATGACGTCATCTTGGTGATAAATCGCCACGCAAAGCTATATGTCCCTCTACCGTCACTCTTCGTCTTTGGTAATGTAATTCAATGCGTGGGTGTGTGAAGGATTTAGACACCGCGAAATGTATACATAACTAATTTGGTATGATCCTGTGTCCAACGTATGAAAAGGCTATATTTTGGTCCAGTCATTCTTGTTATATTATGGATAAAATTTCCATCAAAGATTATTTCATAGAATATGTCACCAAACAACGTACTAAAAGTCTCCATCGATAGAGGTAGAACGTCATCCATTGAGGGGGGACCCTCTCAATCAATTTTTTCACCATATCTCCGTAAATATCAGTTTTAACGTTACAAAAGTTATATAAGAATTTTAAGTAGACTTTATTTCCTACAACTTCGCTTCTGTAAATTTTTTTCATATGTAAAATAGGGGTGGCGAGGATGAGTCCTCAAAAAAGGATGTTTTTCAGGCTATCGTATAAATTGCAATAAAATGTGACGAAATTTCACGTTATGAATCGTACTAAGCATATAAATGGTAATTTCCCTCATCCATACTACCCCTTCCCTGCCTCCCCTCCTCCTCTATCGCAAAAAATGTTCCTTTTGGAGCCAAACAATAGACACTCCAAAATTAAATAACATTTCGAAAAACCAGCATCTTAGATTAATTAGGAATGGAAACGGGGGGGGGGGTTTGTTTTTTGGCCAATAAAACAAGTTTCTCTTCCCCATCTCCTCTTCAAATTGAGTTAAGAATTTGAAATTTGGTATGCGAAACTTGATACAGGCCAGAGATGTGCCGTTCGGAGGTTTCGACTTTTCAGCCTCATTGAATCACCTCACAGCCCCCCGAAAAAGTGGTTTTCTGGTAGGTGTTCTTATTGCGAACAGTCCTAGCGAAACGAAGACGAAAGCTGTAGTTTATTTCTTGTATACGAATCTGACATGTAGATTTAGCGGTGTTCTAATTGTAGCCTTTGATGGTGTTAATCTTGCATTTTGAAATCATCTTCTTCTCCTATCACGGGTGTTTTTTCCCCATCTACACAATTTTAATATTTCACGAAAATGGTGCTGATTTTACAGTTCACAGCCACACTATGGAAGAATCGTTAACAGTTTTTAAGCTTCAGACAATTCATAAAATCTTCATCTTGGCAACGCAAGTTCGTCCTTAAAACACTGGCACACCTCGAAAAGCAATAGCAGTTGATGGCATTCAGCGACCAGACGTCTGTGAAGCGTGGACATCTGCCAGGTGCTCTCTGTCTGAAGATTAAAGGAAAAGAAACTACCTTATTCGATACGAGTCTGGCGCTGCATCAACTGTTCGATTATCATTACGCTTTTTCTTTTCTTCCCTCCGGAGAGTGGCGAAGATCAGATCTCTTCAGACTAGGCGACAGCTGGTGAACGGCCACGCGCTCCGTTGCATCGAAAAGTACATACTATAATTCTCAGCGGCGCCCGCCCGCCCTCCCCGCTCCACACCACACACGTGAAGCCAGAGTACGATCTACCTCTATTATAATACGTTGTGCGATCTGTTTTACGATGTTTTTAACCTGCCGTCTTCGAAGCACCTTTCGGGGGTCGCGGTGGTGCACCGCACCGCGCCGCGCCACTTTACATCGTACAGCGATTAAGGGAAAAGGGCGCCTCGGACCCGGTAACTATAAGCGAGCTCAGATGGTCGGGGTGATGGTGGTTTAATTGCATCGGATTTGGTGGCACGCACGCGCGCTCATGCAGCTGCAATTGCATCTCTAGTGCAGTTTCGTGAAACGGTATCGACGAATGTAGTGGCTGCACTTTCTGGGATTGGTGAAGTACGCAGATCGTCGTTGCATTGCACGTATTACGAGTGACTATCTGGTGCATTGTGCGTTCTAATCGCACTGCATTTGTGGTGTAATGTGTGGTTCCTTCGGCAAGTATTGCTTCGCCTTCTGTACTCCCCGACGTGGAGTTTAATTTTAACCACGCTATCTCATCCGTAATAAACGCAGTTTGGCGATGCGACTATCGTAGTTGGAGCATTATTAGAACTAAATCCGCAGAGGAGACGTTTGGAATGTGAATAATTAATGTGAACGACGACAACCATCGGTACCCAGTAGCAATGTCTTCCTAGTTTTAGAATGCATTAAGTTTCGTCGCCTTTTTAGTTCATCCCTCATGTTCAAACTTTTCTCTTCTTACGCATCGTACCACTTGAAATTATTTTCTCGCATTATCACCGTCGTCTTCTTCTTTCGTCGACTGCGGCGAAAAAGTATGTACAAAACGGTGAATTGTTTCTCGAAGTTATCTCATTTTCGTCGACTCTGAACGTTACGCTAATGCAAGGAATCCAATTGCTCCATTGGTCCACTGCTGAGAAATGTTTCGTATCTTCATACATCGTGAATTTAACTGCATAAGCTACCTAAGACTCACCAGAAACGTTGCAGAGCAGGTAAACGATACCTACTTCGTACTTCGTCGTAGCTACCTCATCATTCTACCAACCACCTTTCGCGTGATAATGCGTATCGTGCCGAAGATTACAGATCGATTGAAGAAAAGGTCGATTCTTTTCTATTGTCAACATAAAAGATCTTTCCTCTGTTCCTCTATTACTTTTACCCCTCCTGCATAATTCTTAGATACCGATGTCAGGCTTTTCAATGGCCCATTGTTGTGTTCTCTATTCATTATTCGAATAAGGTTTTCTTTTCTGGTGTCCTTTCTACGTTCGGTTTCATCACAAAGCTAAAGGTGTACACTGTGCTGTGTAGGCATTCTTCGAAACTGTATCATCTGCTGCTCGCTACGTTCTCCTGTATTGTGTTCCTGGAAGCAGGCATTTTGTTTTTCGAAGAAAAAAAAAAAAATAGAAAAAGAATGATTCCTTGTAGGAAATTTCGTCGTCCGAGTAGGTAGATAACTAGAACTCGAATTGTAGTTGTATTGAAAAGCTATTGTTATCAGGCACACGCGACTGTGGTCTTTTTTTTCTCAGCGAGACTTGATAGTGTTTTTTTTTCTTCGTTGAAATACGAAATGTGAAAAAACAGCCACGTTTGGTACAGCACGTCGATGGAAGCGAATTTCAAGAATTACCAAGTTTATCCATCTCAGTATCGAGCTTTCAGAGTAACTCGAGAACCCAGTCTATGAAAAAAGAAGCAATCATATATACTTGTATAGACATCTACGAAGACATTACGAGTACATAAGATGTTTGCTCGACCTACTTTTGAACATCTCTCATTTGATTCGTTCCTCTTCCTGCCTACTCTAAAGTTCGGCTGCAACGTACAAAAAAGGTATCCATAAGTACACGAAAAAAAAAGTAAATAAATAAGTAACTAAAACAAGCCACAACGACCTGGATCGACGCTGCATATATGGTACTCGCATACGTAATACATAGTACCATGTATAACGTGGTGGTACTTGCCCTGCGCCGCGTCGCGCTCGCACCGTTATCCGCCGTCGTCTCAGGTCGATCGACGCTGGCGTCAAGGCGCCGAATATGTAGTATTTTTCGGTTGTACCCCCTCAGATGAGTTGCGGCGTGGAACAGTTTATGTACTCCACATTGCGAATGGTAGAAGAGCAGGTGCGTGTTACGTACCCCCTTCGCAATAAGTACCATCATGTTTAGCGCCATACACACATCGGTTGACCTAGATAGGTACTCGGGACGCTGCCTGCCCTTGCCTGCGTCGTCGACGCGGATTCGCAGACGCCACGAAGGTGACGGGCGCCGGGCGCCATGCCGTATTACATGGCGAAAATCTACCAATACTGGGTCGGACTTATATGGAAATGGTGTTGATAACGATGACGTTGTAACCAAGAAAATAACCAGATGGTTGTGGTGGTCGACAAAGAATTGGCGAAGGATGCTGGTTGCTGTGGCAAATAGACGAAATGTATTTTCAGATGTGGGTTTATCCGCAGAATCAGCTGACCATCTGAATTATCCTATGATTAGTGCATGTACCATAGATGCCGTTGATCGATATCGCAATTCTACTGGTACTTGAAAATCTACCTTGTTAATATTTTAAAATGCGAACGAATTACACGCTCGTTACTCATCGATGCGTACGAATTCGCTTCTAAATACGATAACCTAGTATCGGCATCCTGCTTCGTAGCACGTAATATTCTGCTTATGCATATGAAATGATAACCTTGCGTTGAAATTTCGCAATTTTCCTCCTCTCCCCGCCACCATTTGCTACAGCTGTCTTGTTTAATCACGTTTCAGCCAAACGTCATAATAAAGACTGTTACGTCGTCATTGATGTAGCTCTGTGCTGAAAATTGCATTTGATATGAATTTATGCTTATGTACGTACCTTACCTGCTTTTGCTTACCTATCTACTTCTTCGTGATAGTAAAGAGCGGATATAAATATGGTCTGGTATGTTTTGTTTGTTGATAAAATGAAATCACGAAGGCGGATTCCGGTTCATCGTGGTTGGTATCCGGTTGATTGGTTTGTTCTCGTTCTCATGCTTTGTGTGTGTGTGTGTGTGTGTGTTATGTAAACTTCGCGACAAGCTAATACACTACCTACGTACATATTGCATATTCACAGAAGGTTCAGGATGTCTGGCAAGGTGAGTAGAATCGAGGTTTTTTGCAAAGCTTACCAGCGAAACAGGTGATACAGTGTGTGATAATCGGCGTGTAAGTGTATAGATACATTATTTTGTCTATTTATATCTGAGTATGAGTTCAAGGTGCAAACACCTTTCGAATCAGAAGCAACCGATAGCAAATTGTATGAGAAATCTGGTCCAGGAAAAGAACGAGTGTATGAAGAAAAACGCCATAAATTTCAATTATGTTTACAACAGATAAATGTGCGTTTGATGATAAAAAAAAGGTTATGTGCGGATATCGCCTAATTTCTATAATCAAGGCGCGAATAATCATTTCCAAAATTTCGCTATAGGGGGATAAGCATAGGTAAATTTGCACCGGTGAAATTTTGAAATTATATTTTGGTGATGGGTGTCTACTATCGAGATAAATACTTGACCATAGTTTTGAATTCCCAACCCTACTGATTTTCGAGGAAGGCTCTTTTTTTTTGAAAAATACTTATTATTTTTTTTGCAGGTGTTCATTGATCAATTTGCGCCATTTTTTCCGATGTTGTAGATATATATGGGAGACATCTCTAATAAAATCAAAATCCCCTTCTCCCCCGCTCCCTCAAACTTTACCCCCGAAATAACCTCCTGAAATTTTATTCTTTTTTTTAAATTTTGAAACCGGGCTTTTCGGATGTGTACTTGACCCGTCTATCACATATATTTTTTTCAGAATTTTAGTTCACAAGCACTATGGTCAAAATTTGAAATGACTTACAATAGGGGGTAAACAGAGCTATGCTGGAAAAATGTGAAAATGTCGAAATTTTTTCGTATTCATTATAATTGCAGCTTGAAAGAGTAGAAAATCATAGTCGAGAACCAAAACTCTCGTGGGAACCACTGTTGAATCCTAGCAGCACCCCCTCTCTATTTTTGGACTACAGAGATATGTTCATGATATGGGCGTGGTTTTCGCATAAATCAACCCCCCCCCGCCCCCCACTCAAACATGAATATGAAATCAGATTCATAGTGCGTTCTTAAGGGGAGATGATACCCAAAATGCATGTTACCATTGTACGATGAAAAAACTGAAAATTTTGAAATGGTTTCCATATTCAACATATTTGTACATTAAAGAAATATAAAATCGTAGTAGCCGAAAAGCAAAACTCCATTAGGGGCCCCTATTGGACCTTAGCAGCACCCGCTCACCTCCATGATATTGGTAATTGTCCAAAACTTGACATCGAAAAAAAATTCGAACCTAGTTTGTTCCCTACAGATAGAAAACTACTAATACTGAAAATTTCCACAAATTTTTATCCAACGATTATCACAGAACAGGAATTTTTTCCTCTGCAAAGAATACAAAATTAACTGTCTTCTAAATTTACGTATTTTTGAACAAATTTCGTAGATTAACTCCTGATCAATGATGTATATGAGAGTGGAGGGGGAAGGAGACGTTGGCCGAATTTAAACCCCTCTCCTTCGTGCGATTTTTCAATTTAAAAGTTCATTTTTACACGCAGAAAAAAAGCAGCGAAATTCAGCATTTAAAGCTCGAAAATATGTCAAAATGCTCATTTTTTGACCCCTGTTCCTCAAAATTTTGCAAAATTTTCTTCCTCGTTTTGCTCGGACTGTATACTTTTGACTATCTAAAAAAAATTCAGTAATTATCCTTCCCATTTAGCATAATAAATCTAGCATAATTTTTGGAATAATTTAGCAAAATTTTCACGTGATTTGAAATAAGAAAATGTTTGGGAGTTGACAACACTACCTTGAACACGAATATGAAATCAGTTTTTTAGTCGGACTCCCACGAGGAGGTCCATATTACTTTCAAAATACAATACTTATAGGAATCCAACTGAAAATCTGACTGTGTTAGGATTGGGGGGGGGGGTTAAATTCATGTGAAAACGAACACGAGAGTTTTGCTTCTCGGCTATGAATTTCTACTCTCACAAGCTGCAATTATGTTGAATACGAAAAAAAGTTCGACGTTTTCTGGGTTTTCCTGTATGGCCTTGTTAACTACCCCCCCCCCCCCCCACCTTTTTTCAAATTTTGGCCATGGCGTTTATGAACTCTAAAATTTTGAAAAAAAAAAATCTGAAAGAGGGGTCAGGTACACATTCAGAAAGTGCGGTTTCAAAATTGTACCAAACCAGTATCCTTACTGAAAAGAATGAATAAAATTTCAAAAGGTGATTTCGTGGGGTTAAATTATATGGGCGGAATATTGATTTTTCCAGAGCTACCTCTCATACTGATCTACAACAAAATCGATCGATTAGCGCCTTCAAAAAATAATCATAAGTGTTTTTCAAAAAAAAAAAAAAAAAAGGGGGCCCTCTTCGAAAATCAGTGGGGTTGGGGATGCAACACGTTGGTCAAATATGTATCTCGATAGTAGATTTTCATTTTAGAATTTAGTAGCGAGGCTATTGAATTTTTCGTACTTCCTTAACCACCTTCAATGTTTTGCTTACGTGTCGCTACCTCTCCTCCGCAATCCTCTCATCTATCGTTGGCTTTTTTATCCCTGATTCGGAGCACAACTTACATAGATACTTCTATACACTATAATATTATAAAATGTAGTTCCTTATCATCGATCGGCCACAATACGTTTGTATTGCGACCGCCTCTTTTTTGCTCTTATTTGCTCTTATATATTATTACCATGTTGCGTAAGACCATGAATCGGCCAAGGTAATTCGAGCACCTTACGTATTTACGCAGCCAACATATGACTGACCTAGGTGAAGTAAACACGTATTTACGTATAAATATAGCAAACGATATCGTTCCACGTCGCGTAGAAAAAGAGGAGAAATCATATGTGGATGTGGCAATCGCGTATTATTAAACCGCCGCGCCGGACTATTATAGATCTTACGTCGTTTTGTTGGTCGGTTTAGCCAGCCCAGGTAGAATGGTCGAGTAGCTGACACGATGGAGTGGAATGAGGGAGCAGGGGTAAACGGAAGAAGAGAAATATAGTCGTAAGGTAGAAATCGTGTTCCTCAACGTAACGAGTTGGTCGGTATATTTGTGATGTGTATTATGTTTATTTTGGTCTGTAGCATGACGTAAATAAACATTTGAAGGAAAAAAGAAAACCCTGCGAGTGTCTTATCATCGACATCATCGCAATCACGTCGTATTAGGAGAAAGAGGAAATCGAGAGGATAATACTTGCGATAGTTGGTTATTTTTTTTATTATTATTATTATTTTCTGGTAAAAATAGATGTTTTAAGAATATCCTTCAAGGCTGAAGTACTCGTTAGGATAGTAATAGTGATAGTAGTAGTAGTAGTAGTAGTAATGGTAGTGGTGGTGGTAGTCATCGTCGTCGTCGTATGTCGTATGTCGTGTATACTTTGAGCACGCGATTTACGACTATATATGTACGTACCTCTACCTACTAAGTACCTACTTACCATATGGAAATACGCCGTGTAAAAAAAATTAAAGAAAAAATGAGCAAGCATGTAGGTGGGGTTATGTTGGGCTGTGTAATGTTTTCGGTAATTTTTTTGTTTATTTTGTTCGTTTCGAACTTACGTATACCTGTTGTACGTTTACGTATACGTAATTACTGCTACGTTGAAAAGGGGAAGGGTGTGTAAAGGAGAAATACACAATTACCAAAAAAAAATAAGGAACCAGTGCGGAAGACGTGAAGAAAAGTGAACATTCATCACTTGCAAGTTTTTCGCATATTTATATGACCTCAATTTAATTAAGCATCGCTGAAAACTTCAAGCGAACTACCTTTTTTTGTTTCCCAAAAGAATAGAACGCACTACGATGAAGAGTGATCTTAACAGTTGGTGGAGAGGGGCATGCGAGAATATTCATATGGTTGGTCTACGAATACATGGTACATATATCTATTGATATAATTTCAATACGTTTTGTCTCCGGTTATGCGTAATTGACGTGTCGTCGTCGTCGTCGTCGTCGTCAGTCATGGTCAAAAATTACTTCATATTTTAATTTTATTAGTCCTCGAGCAGACGAAACATATTTACGCTAACTGTGATCCGTTGGAAAGGGTTGCGGTGCGGGGTTACCTTGGATGGTTAGCGAATTTTCGCCGTCCTAAGGTCGAAGTTTTTGGCGAATTTCACGCCTCGTCGCCGTACCGGAGCAAGCGCATATTTCCGGATAGGGCAGGCATAACAAACACCGCGTGGCCTTAGCGGTGGTCGTCGTCTATGTACGGGCGTTTCTTTAAGGACGTAGCAAATGCGACGCGACGCGACACAACGTCTCGTTTCTTTCTGTTCTTTCGTTTTGGTTTCCGTTTATGACGTCGACGGTTGGCTGGTGTTGTTACATCGCGACGTCATCGATTACGATATTAGTGTTGTTTTCGTCGTACGCGTAGAAAGATAGATAGATAGGTAGACAGGTGGGTACGTAGTGCACGGAGTATTTATGTAGCTAGCTAGGTATTGAAGAGTAAAAGGAAAGGCAATACAAATAATATAGCGAGGGTGGGTTCTGCTCGTGTTGATAATCGTGTGAATAAAACAATATCAAAGGTGTGTTATTAAGCAAGGGCTCGGCTTGTGTGGATTGATTACGTCAAATCGCGAAACAATACGACTGCATGTGCAAGGGTAAGAAAAAGGGGAGGGGAGGTTTTGTATGGCGGAAAAATATGTACTTCAACGTATTGTACGTACACGTACGTGTGTGTTCGATATTTACCTTGAAAATTTATAGCTAGCGTTTCGCTAGGCTGTTATTGTTGTTGTTGTTGTTGATGATGATGATGACGACGATGACAACGGAAAAACACAAGCGAGACTGTGTGAAAAGTAGTTACAGTGACGAGAACGATTGATTAACGTGTGATGAACGATGTTCGAGCATCTATGTACGTAGGTATGTATGTATCTGTGTAGCATATCGCAATGGTGTAATGGATGGAAGGGTAGGTGTGGTGGTAGCGCCGCGACGAGGTGGCGTGGCACCAGCCGAGCCGGAAGAAAAATAAAAAAAGAAGAAGGTTAGTAAGACAAAACCGATGAAAGAGGAGAGCGCGGGAAAATACCAGCGTCGTGGCAGCGACGGCCACCACGGCAGCAGTATTCGTTCGTTGTCGACGTCGACGTTCATAACAAATTACGCCATTGTAAACATCTAATGACCTAGATTACGCGGTTATGAAGGCTGCGTGGCAATGGCGGCTGTCATCGTCGTCGAATGCATACGTATACGCACGTATTGTTCGCCGGATACTTCAACAGACAGACGCCGCCGCTCTCGCATATGCATAATGTAGCTCTAGCTACTTGTACTACCTGCGCTAAAAAAGGTAAACAAACATGACAATGAGGACAGCCGAGCCGAGCCAAACCGAATCGCGTCGCTCGACGCGATGTAAACACAGAAAGAGAGAGTGAAATGTATGTAATTTCAGCTTTCTAACCAATTTCATTGACAGCAACCTCGATCGCAGCATCGCTCAATACGTTGATTGATGAATGGAACCGCTTCCACGTAAAAAACGTTCTAGCATCTGTGTTCGAAGATATGGTGGTTGATAATGATGAAGTATTTTTCGAAGGGAAGGTTTCAACACGACAACGTGGTGGTAATGAGGTGCTACCGGAATCGCGTAGATGTTCAGAGCTTACATGAAAGGTGAAGAATCTATAAAAATTTCGATATGGTTGTTGAAGTCGTTGGAATCTGCAGAATGAAGGTGATCGATTGAAATGAATGAGTCGCGTCAGTGATCACATTGAGATTTACTCGCATTCCAGGAGAGACCCCTGGGTTGTACCATTGAGGAAAACTTCAAGTCGTATTCTTTAGTTTTCCTCCAGGATACAGCATATTCGGAGGTTTCCTTCGAAGGTGTGAGTTATAAGCTGAGTTGTCGAAGAATGTCTCATCGGATCCATTACAGGATATCCTCCAATTCAAAGGGGCTAAACTATGTTTATTTGGATATTGTGTGTCGAGTTACTGAGGATTCGATATTGTTATTGTTTCCAGGGCTGCCAAATCTGTTAGTTTATCCTTAAATCTGGTGTTTTTTGACATATCTGAATAACTTTGAGGTTTATTCTATGCATTTCAACAGTTGATGGGGTTTCCTACGCATTTTTAAAGATTTTTAAGGGAAAAAATTACAAATTGCAGGAAATTTCGTGCAATGTTATTTTAAACTTGAAAAACCCATTTGTTGGATCTGATAAATAGTTGAACACATTAACAATTCGGATCATTTTTATTATCTGATCTCTGAGCCAACAACCACCAAGTTTAATGGCATGCTACTTGATATATTACGTAGACTATGTCTATGTAGTTCAATTTAACTACATAATCGTTAAAGCATAATTACCAGTAAATTACCAAGTAATTGTTTGCCAATCAACAAGTAATTAATGGTAAATTATCAAATCATTATTGCTAACCATAAAATAAGTATCGGTAAATACCGAGTAATTACCTGTAAATTATCACGTAATTACTGGCGATTACCAAGTAATTACTGGTGAGTACCAATCGATTACAGGTAAATTACCTAGTAATTACTGGCAAATTACCAAATCATTATTGGTTGATACAAAATAATTACTGGTAAATACCAATTGATTACTGGTAAATTACCAAATCATTATTAGTTAATACTAAATAATTACTGGTAAATACCAATTGATAACTGGCCAATTTCTTAGTAGTTACCAGTAAAGTATCAAGTATTTCCCGGTAAATAGCCAAGTATTTCCCGGTAAATAGCCAAGTAATTACCAGTAAATTACCAAGTAATTATCAGTTAATTGCCTAGTAATAACCAGTAAATTACCCAGTAATAACCAGTAAATTACCTAGTAATTACCAGTAAATTACGTAATAATCACTATTTTTGCCTTGAATTACGTTATAAGTTGAAAAGGTATCTGCTAGGATTTTTTTGATGACTTTCTCGAGAATTTCAAAAAATCAGTTAGGGAACATAGATTTTCCATTTTTTTTTTTTTTTGGTCTTCCTCTGGTACTTTTTCTATCGAGAGTCATATTTGAGGTCTTGGTTTAGTGATTTTGTTTTCTTCATCCATTTAACATGATTTTCTTCATGATTGGCATCTATCTGGAGTTTGATGTTGAAATCATTGTTTCGGTCCTAAATGGATATTGAAGATTATTGTAATAACATGCCGAAGGTTCTCAAACACATTGATGCATGTCGATCAATGGTTCGATATTAAACATCATTAACTCGACAAGTGGCTGCTATGCACTTGATCGCAATCCAAACATCTATCAGCGTTCCACTTGTCCGTAGCAACGATAATCATCTTGACTGCGTTACGCGTATCTACACGCATTGTAGGTGCACAACTGGCTACAGCTGAATAGAAATGCTATTTCTGCTAGGCGATCGTATGAGTAATGGCAGCGAAAGGAATTTCCTACGCGCATGTTCATATATGTATGTGCTATACGATTTATTGCATGCGGCGGCGTTGGCAATATCAACGCGTCGATGTGCTGGAATGTGGTTAGGCTTGCACGAGGTTCTCCCTGCTGCCCTTCTCACTTCTACGCAATGACCTATTTGTACGGATTTCCTTTACTTCTTCGGTTACGTTCGCTAATCTCGATTGACGTCGTTGTCGTCGTCGTCGGTGTTACTGTTCCCCCCCCCCCATTTGATGTCTTGGTCAATGATAAGACGGCAAATATGGCCAGTTTTTAGCTGTATTGGATGTATGTAAGTTACTGATATTGGTTGATGGTTTACTGTGGTGAATTTTCATGTTTGAGCGAGCTCGGCTTGGAGTTGAGGTGGTAGATCTACAATGAAATTATAACATTTAGTCATTAGCTGCTTTGGATTGAAAATTTATGATAATGTTGTGAGTTTTTTCTTTTGTAGAAAATAACTCTTTGTTTGTAGAGGACTTGAAAATGAGCCTACCTAATAAATACCTACCTGAAGAAGTTTGTGTGTGTCTTTGTGAAATTGGCTTTTAACCTGGATTAAAAGCGTTATACAGCAGTAGGGTCGAGTCGATAGAACAGTGCGCTGCAAAAGGCTCGCCGATGAAGCAATGCGTACGTTACGTACCTACCTACCTACCTACCTACCAACCATTAATGCCACTGCCACGACAAGGCTGCGGAGTGACGGCGCTGGAAAGGGGGAACGTGTATATGTAACCTAATGACCCAGATATTCGGTATGGCACAACGTATATAACGTCACCGGACCCGACCCAACCCGACCCATCGTCGTCGCGTCTTGCCCATAAAGATATGGTTTTCATTTTTAGCATTACTCGCTGTACTATCATTACATAGGTGCCTACTTGGTACACATTCGCTCAAATTTAAGTACGTTTATATGTAGTTCAAAGGATGGTAGGGTTGGCCGCGTTAAAATATACATCGCATTCGAGTTGATAAGTAGATAAATATGAGTTACCTTTAGACTACGATACGGTAGGATACACCCACCAAATGCCTATCATAAAATAGGATATGCACGCGCGCCTTTGCTTTCCCAAAAAGGATGAAGCGTTGGACCTAGAAGAGAGTGTATGTTTAGTTGCGTGAAGGGTTGGTAAAGGACGGTCGAGGTTGGCAGCGTTGCGTTGCTCCAATTTTTGGCAATCGATGTGCTCTACTTCCTGGTTGAATTACGCATCTTCTCCTTGCCGCTTGCGCCTTTTACATTCCTATTTTGGACTGGACGGATTTTTCCGACCTAATCGGTACCGATTATTGACGAATATTGGAGCTAAGCGACGCGACACGTTAAATGGTAGCCTTGACTTGAAAAACGGAAGGAATAAAATTAAATTAAAACCTAGAATTTGTTCTTTATTTTTTTTTTTTTTAATTTTGTTCAGTTTTGTCGCCATTTCCTTTTTTTTTTTTTTTTGGAACTTCCATTTCAAAAAATTCATTTACATTTACATGTACCTAGAAGCAGTGAAAAATTTATTAATTGATGGACGAAATGCGGTGGAAAAATCCTCTTGGGGAAAGTACTAGCTTTTTTAGCCTGATTTTCTATGTCATATTGAGAGGGAAGATTTTTATTTTATTTCATTCTCCCCGAAACTAAGAAATTATTTGCTCAGCTCAATATAGACCGAAGTCGATCAAATTTTGGAAATAGGCTTCGATCGTTGAGTCGTTTGATATTTTGGAGTGGGAATAACTTCGGATGAAAATTCAGTTGTGTCCAAATTTGGGGGAGAGGTTGCTGAGGGGCTAAAATCGCTAAAATTGTTGCTTTTTGAGTCAATTGGTGGACACGCCAAAGTTGCATAATATATCCAAAAATCAGCCTCCTACGTCAATTAGGAGGGAAGGTGTGAGGGCGATTCCCTCCTTTTAACGTAGAAAACAGGTTTTTCCTCCCTTATCTATCTACCATCTAAATTGAGCTAGGAATTTGAAGTTTGGTATGGAAACTTATTTGGGGCCATAAATATGCCTTTGAAGGATTTCGACTTTTCAAACCCATTGCGCCCTCTTACAGCCCAGAAATATGGTTTCTTGGACGAATTTTCCAATGTTTTGAGTTTGTTCTTCGCATCCTCCCTCTCTCCCTCCCCCTCCCCGTAGAGTTTTTTTAGGTACGTTGAATTCCCCCTCCCCCTCCCCTTACCACTGGTTCTGGTTTTTTTGAAGGAATTTTAGTAAAGCTTTGATGATTGTTGTAATATCCTATTTATTCCTTCTATTATCGAAATTGAAATTATTCGATTGAAAAGATGGAGAAGGTGAAAAGTTAATAGATTTTTAAAACTCTCTGTTCTTATAACTCGTAATGAACCATCTCTTCAACTCTTGCGTGTAAATTTGTCGGCCATCTATTATATAGGTCTGTGTGACCTTTTGTGCGTTTTAATTTTAAAAAATTTAATAAAATTGCTGTCGCTACGCGAGTACAATTACGGGTACTTTTTGCATACGAACGTAATGTACGTTGAAGTAGATGTTGAAAATAATACGGTGGAAACACGTTTTCGTTTTTAGCGTTCTTGACCTAAATCCCCAGTTAAATTTCGTGTCGTTTTTCATCCATCATTGCGCTATTGAAAAAAGTTTTACCGAATAAGCGAAAATTTTCGTGCGAATTTCTTGCCTCGTCGTTCCACATGAATTTTAAATGAACAGAAATGCGGTAGGTGGTAGCTAGGCCGAATATTGCGAACCCTGCCATTTCACCCTTCTCTCCGTGCTCGATGGCTGCCTTTGGGTTGAAAATTTTCGCAAAGCTTATTGTAAAGAAACGCAGATAAAACTCGCTCGATGATGAGACAACCTTGGAGTGAAAAAGGCTGTCTGCTGCAGAGGTCGAGGTTGTCTGCCATTGCGACGAAGACGGCGGCGGTGGCCACGTACGATGAAAATTTGCAGTGCTTTTTTTTTCTTTTCTTTTCTTTCCTTTTTTTATTATTTTGGCTTCTGAATTTTTTATATTGGTATAGGTACATAGACGAAACTGTAGAGATGTGTAGAGATATTATGTCTAGCTACGTTGTAATAATAATATTCGTCGCGTCGATGAGAATTGTTATGACGACATCGAGGTCTTTTGTATAACGGAAATGAAAAGTCGAAATGAAAGAAAGTGAAAAGAATGATAATAATACTTGGCTTCTTTTTTCACGACGAATACCAGAATGAAGAATACTACTAGCAAAAGAAAGTGAAAAGTTGAAAATTCCGATATGCTATATCGATACCCTTGTTTTTTTCCATTTACCACCTTTTTTTTTTCTTCTTCTTTTCCTACGCTCTGACTTTACCTTCTACGATGACCGAGTTTTTCCCCTTTTCCTGATCATCATCATCGTCCTCGTCGTCTTCGGACGCCCTTACCGACTGAGAAAACAACAATAACAACAACAACAACGACGACGACGACGACGTAATCCCAATTCAATCGGCGGCGCACCTTGTCCGATTTTACCGTGAACTAAAACGACGTTGGTTGGTTCGACTATTGCGCAGACCGTGTGACCTATATATTTTTACGCCAGCACGACGATGGCAGTGGCAATGGCGGAGAGCTTACGTGGATATTATCGTAGTACGCTAGATAGTAAAAATACGTTACGATGACGACGTCAACGATTGTCGTTGTCGTTGTCGTCGATTAATAATAATAATATCTGGAGTGCGCATCGCTGAGGTTGAGGTAAAAAGATGGGTCACGAAGTCACGTACTGAACCAAAAACTATATCCATGTAAAATGTACGTTTACATACATGTCGAGTTATTGTAGATGGTTTTTAAGTTGTGCAGAGAAGACTTTTATACTTACTGGCTTGGTTTGGTGGTGAAAAAATGTACAATTATGTCACGTTGATTATCGTACGAATATATTGGGAATAGTAATACTACAATAACCACAGGGAGAGGAATGTCGATGGATTTTTTTCACCCTCTTCACCTCACTTTTGACCCATTATCTGTGGCAGTGTAATACCTAGGTCGAGGTATGTATTGTATATTGAATTGATACAGATCGATCGATTAGATTTACGTCGTAGTCGGTGTTTTGGTTTCATTTTTTATACGCGGTACACGACGCGACGCGACGTTACTCTCGCTTTCCTTTTTTTACATCTTAATCACCGTTCGAGCATTTTGTTTTGTTTTTTCCATCGTTCTCTTCCTTCCCTCATTTCACTCGCTCGCTGTACTCGTCCAACTCCGCTTGATAATAAATAAGAGAAAGCGAACGTTGTTGTAGCTTTCTCGGAAAGGCAAGAAAGATTGCGTAATGTTGTGAGACGCGGCGATGCCGAACGTTCGCTAAATTACGACGATGCAGATTGCATTACACAGTATCGTGAAGCAGCAGGAGTTGACTGGAAAAACTCGACGAAGTGTGTATTTATAAGGTATCGACTGAACCAGTTCTACAATACATAATCGCTATACACAAGTACATAATATCTCAGTAGATACTACATAGGTACTTGGTATATGTAGTCGTGTATTATGTGGGTGATGATGGAAAGTGGTCTTTATAATATTATGTCGTGTATCGATGCATGGTATACCTATCCTTGGCACGATAGACGATAGCAAGTGCATTTTGTTCTTAGTATGTATGGTCTATGTACCTAGCTACCTACCTACGATTGTAGAACAATGCTGACGATGGATGAGACGAGTTTACTAGGTTTGTATACTGTGTATGTGCCTGAGTGTGTGTTAGTCCATGGCTGAGGCTGTTTTCAAGAGTTGATTATGTAAGTAAAATGTCTATTGCATGTTGTGCAACGTGCATCTGTGTGTATAATGAACGATATGAAGACAAAAGAGCGAAAGGAAATATCATTTTATGGCCATAAGTGAATCGTATAGATGCAGAACTGATCTCACGCGACACAATAATGCCTCCTTGCAACTCGTGCTAGAGTAAAAGCAAAAAAAAATGTTAAAAAATTGTTTGAAAAAATTTAAAGTTTTGATAGTCTTTAAGAAAGTTTTCAGAATAATTTTACGCAATTTTGAAGCCAAAGTTACCATTTAGAAGGGGGAAGCTATCGTAAAAATTTCAGAGATTTTTAGTGAACACATATAAAGAAGTTCCAAGTAGGAGTTTCTAGCCTATCAAAAGCCATTGGGTTTAAGCCGAAAGCCAATCAATGAAAACTCATCAGCCAATAGCCAGTCAATGATGAGCCAATGATTTTCCTTCATTTTGATTTTTTTTTTTTTTTTTCATTGAAACTGCCCACATTGTCGATATGAAAAAAGCTAAAAAGTTTCCTCTTTCAATTTTTTTCTTGTTGATCGCACCTTTTGGTCACTCATTGTGACCATCACGTTGAATTGGAATTCAAATCTCATTGTGTTTTTGTGATGAGTGTTACAGTGTTTCGTTTTTGATTAATAATAAACAAAAACATTACCACCGCTATCGGGATCATATACTGTTTTTATTTCATGTTAGCCAAAAGCCAGCCAACGAAATTTCGTCAGCCATAAGCTAATGACATTTGGTTGGAAACCCCTGGTTCTAAGGTCCGAACAATCAATTTAGCAGCGATTCGATGGAAATTCTGTTTTTTTTTTTTTTTTTTTTTTTTTTTTTTTTTTAATTTTTTTCAGTTTTTTCGCCATTTCCTTTTTTTTTTTTTTTTGGAACTTCCATTTCAAAAATTTTATTTCGATTTTGATGTAATTTTTTTTTTTTTTTTTTTTTTTTTTTTTTTTTTTTTTTATTATGGTATCATGCATGAAACTCCATAAGAACTTAAGGAAACCGAAGGCGTCGCTAATGGGTAGCCCAACTCTCCCGTAAAAAATTCTGATCCCTTCTATCCGCTTCCTATCATTTTCCTATCTTTTATGTACGTACATGAATTATGTTTACTTTATGTTCAAAATCAAAAACTGCAAAATGTTTCATTTTTCTTCAAAAATTCAAAAAACTTCAAGTGATGCACTTTTTAATTTATGAAAAACCAATTTTTTCAAACATTCTGTCCTCACAAAATTTAATTCCCCCTCCCCTCCTCTCACCTTTGAAAATTTCCTCAGTAAAAGCTAGGTTATTCTTGGCCACTTTTACAAAATATTTGGGTAATTATATGAAAACATTGGAAATTACGGTAAATTACCCAAACACACACGTAATTATGCGGAATTGATGGAAATTACGGTAATTACTGTAACAGCATATTTGATAATTTTTTTTCTATTCTTCTGCGAGAGTTAAAGATTTTGAAAGAGTTTGTGAATTTGATCGAAAGCTCAGCCAAGATTAGATCACTCAGGGTTAATTTAATTTGTTTTTACTCGGATTTTTTGAGGATTCTAATTTTATATCAGCGTGGTGTAATCTTCGTTGAGCTTCCGAACAAGTTTACAAACTTTTTCAAAATCTTTAACCTCCCCAGAAGAACAGTAAAAAATGGTCTAATATGCCGTTATGGTAATTACCGTAATTTACATCAATTCCGCATAATTACGTGTGTATTTGGGTGATTTACCGTGGTTACATGCGTATTTTTACCGTAATTACCCAAATATTTTGTATTTCTTGGTGGTTTATCATATGATCACTGATCGTTTTCATTTATCGTTCCAGTACTTCTTGTAATTTTTCATGAATTCCAGATACTTGTGGGCATAATTAGGTAATTTACCGTAATTACTCATAAATTCAAGTAATTTACTGTGATTACCCGTATGTTTGAGTAATTTACCGTAAGTACTCGTATATATGGGTAATTTACTGTAATTATATCGATTTTATTTGAATTTTTCGGTAATTTTCAACGTTTTTCTTGTAATTACCCGAATATTTTGTATTCTATAGTGTTGTATTTTCTGCTAGTACTCATCATCTGATCGCTGGTCATTGAATATTTGGGTAACTTACCGTAATTACGCATATATTTCTGTAATTTACCGTGATTACACAAATTTTGTTGTAATTTGAGGTAATTTTCAACGTTTTTTTTTTGTAATTATCCGAATATTTTGTATACTTTGGTGTTAGAGTTTGATTTAGCTCTCATCATCTGATCTTTGATTATTTTCATTTATCGTTTTAGTACTTCTTAATTTATCGTAATTACTGAATTACGTATTTCATGATTTTTCTATCGAAGTTTGGATTTTTTCCATAATTTGCAAATTGACAGAAGGTCATGTCAACTTGTGTAGTATGTATTAATGTATTTTTTACTTATCATACTCGAATATTATTAGATTTTTTTCCTTTTTTTTCTGATCAACGATGAATTAAAAAAAAAATGCGGTTCGATTATTGAAATATATTCCGCTATTTTCCTCTCTCTATATTTATTCTAATATCTCTCTCCTTGAAAACACACATTGCACGTGTTGTAATTTTTTTTTTTTTTTCTTTCAGCAATCACTCTCTTTTTCTTAAAATATACAACATTCGTATCAAATATCATTGTTATTTACGACATATTTTGATGTTTTCCGGTAATTACCATAGTTTTTGGTATTCGACAGTCTGGACTCATCCGCTATGTGTTTTTTTTTTCGATTATTACCTATTCTTTGGTGTAAATTGTACAATGTGCTCAAACGAATAACGAAGGTTAGATTACCTTTCTGAGCGATGATTATTTAATCGCGTCTAGATACGAAATATCGATAAATTAACGAATGTATAACGATAGTAACGCCCTTTTACGGTGTAATTTTGTATCGCTGCCGAGTAATTCGCCATAAACGTCGGTAATTTTTCGCGATTCGCCGGTAATTAAGGTGTAATAACGCCACGAGTATTGAATTTTAGTGTAATTTAAACGACTTTCTACGGATGCAAGGCCTCGATTTTAGTAAAATAAAGTTCTCTCCGCTTCGCCCTTCGTCGACGCCGTTCTAACTAAGTAGGTAGGTAGGTAGGTAGGCAAGCAAGCAGGCAGGCACAGGCACAGGCACAGGCACTTACGTCGTAATATGGATTCATACGCTATAATGACATTCGCAATCGCCGAATGCTCGAATCAGGCTTCGTTATGCATACTTATACGTGTATGAGACTTGGTAGAGGCGTGCGAAAAGACATCGATAGCGCGAATTAAAAGAGTCGATTTACCATATCATGTACATACCTACTACCTACTACCGGCCAGGTTACTTGTACAATGTATTTAGTACGGCTCTACGTATACGATACCTTACTGGAGCACCTTGATAGTGCCTCTGTTCATTGGTGTGTGCGTGTGTACTGGTTAAAGCCATCAAGGTTCGCGATTATGGAGTCGTCGTCCGCGGCGCTTTCGGCGGTTCTAACGCTTCGTTCGGTTCGCAATATGAATTGAGCGAGGGTGTGTAGATGGAGATGTTTAAAGGGGTGAGCGGATAGGTGAGCTGTATCGTACTTATTTAATGTATTATAACTAGTCGTGTGTGTGTGTGTGTGTGTTTGCGTTGGTGTATGTGTATCGTTTATATACTTGCTTATAATATGATACATATGTAACACGTGCGTTGGCAACTGAAACTAGCCATTTTGCCTGTTTTATTTATTATAAGTATTATGTATTTCTTTATTATGGCGATTGATGATGAAGGTATTCTTTACGATACGTAAACGTCTACTGACGTATGTACATATTATTCTATTAAAATGGCTATCTGTATGCGATAGAACGGAAATATAAAGGTGGAGGGTGTAAGGTGGCGAAAAAACTTGTTTTTTTTTTTTCCTTCGATATAGTATGTAGCTGTGTACTTAGTTTGCATAATAGGTAAGCCAAATAAACCAGCTGCTATACGTTCGTAAATGTAAGATAGGCCAAGATATACCGAATCGCGACCGTACTTTTTAGCTATGTTACTCGGTTAAAACGTTGGTGACACGTTTGTTGGCAGCTCAAGCTGATATCTATAACTGCGGCTTACGATCAATGTATAGATAAAGTACACCTCGTACCGCCGAAATTTAGGGGTTAAAATGGTGAATGAACTCGACGCTACCCATCGTATCGTTGTGTGTCGACTCGAAAATATTTTATTTACTCGACAACGATGCCAGGTGCCAGGATATTAACCAAGTAACGTGAAAAGAGTAACAGATAGAGAAAAGAGGAGAGCGATACGACGACGAGGTAAAAAAAGTAAAAAGAGTTCAAATACCTGCCTATGGTGGATACGAAGTGAAACTCAGTTCGTTTTCAGATCTTAACCCTTCGCTTCGTCGCCTCGTCTTCTTGTGTCGCCTTCGTACGCGTTCGAGCGTGTAATACGAAAATGCTCAGCGTCGAATTGATCTCGAAGTACTGAATGAGTAGTATGTACCTGGTAGGTGTAGGCTCGGTACCTGGTGGCTCTGGTACAGTACCTTATCTTTGGATTCTTTTTCCATGTGTACGGTACTCGCCTCCGTTGCTGTCTTTCGAAATGGAAGAAATGTCGCAAGTCGGAAGACGACTACGACAAATGCACATTAAACGAATTAACGGTACGTAGACGTACGTACCCTACCCTGTTTCCCATTCCTGTTCGGCTTTCATCAGGCCTTTCACGCTGTAGGACTCGATTCGGTTTTTTTTTTCTCCTTCTTTCGTTTATACTTGGTTGAGTTCGGCGTCTCTGGTAAATACGTATGGTACGTGCTGTGGTTACAATGGCATTGTAAAAGCCTCTCATTTCGTGAATGTGAGTACCTACTATAAAGCTACTGTTGGATGAGAGAAACCAAGGCGAATGCGGTGTCGATGTAAGTTTGAAGTGGAGTGGAGTAGAATGGAAAAGCTCCTTTGATAGGATGAGAAAAATGCATTTGGTTGGAAAATAAAAATACGCGGTATTGAGTTACAACGATTACGATACAACGAGGATGTCCGGAACGAGGTAGGGGTAGTGTGATTTAATGATTGTCAAAATTTAACCATTCGAAGATTTGCCCAGTATCGCTGTCCGTATTAGTACAGAATGCCCGTGGAAGTGACCTCTTTATCTTCAAGACCTTGATCGGTATTACCCGTATCTATAAAAACAGACGATGATAGTCTTAACTTACCTTACATAACGGAAGATTGACCAAGTGATAGAGAGCACATGGCAACCTAACATAAAATACGTTAAGGGCCGGTGTATCTGCGGATAGAAAAAAAAGAGTAAACTGTGTATACCTTGTGCACCTGGACCACAATCGGCTGTAGAAATCGGTTACTTGTTTTTTTTTTTTGGTCTCATTCGACATCGAAGCACACGCCGAGAAAACAGTCTCGTAGGAGATGATTTGTAGACACCCGCATGGTCGCGTGTCTGTGGCGTTTCTTCTTCTGTTCATAATCTCGACGCGATGGCGCGTTTTCATCCATTGATATCGCGCACGTAGTTTTTCGTAAGGTACCTAGAATCTACGCATCATCGATGGTTTCGGTTTGGGATCGATGCCGAAGGACACGAAATGTATTTTACGACCATTACTCTCTCGGTGATGCTACGACATATGCGTACTAAAACCATAGGTACAGGTAATTGAACCGAACAGCCACCCAACAACTTGCGCATCCAACTACGTCGTCTATTCATCTCATACGCACCTGCTCCTTGAAGCGGATAACGAGAAACGCGCGTTAGATCTTGGCAACGATGTCGATGTCGTCTTATTTGGTTTCATTATTTTCACGGTTGGTACTACTCTTCTATACTCATGAGCAGAATGTATCGTACGAACGAGTACAGTACAGCTTGTAGATGATGCTTTACGTCTCCGTCGCGTCGTTTCCACCGCCATCGCAGATGGTATTCGATTCGGCAGCGCTGCTAGCTCGTTGACCCGACTTCAAGGCTGTTTCGGTCGACGCGTACAGCGACGTTCGGAGGGAATTTTTCTTCTTCTGTACAAGAATGGCCCCCCTTTTTTTTTTTTGGCAAGGCGAAGTTCAAGAAGACTGACGATAAACCATGTTCTTGTCAGAAATTCTGTATGTGCTGTATACTTGTAATATGTGTGAAAACGTTGTGTATTGAAAGATTTTGCTGATTTGTAGCACGTTGAAGTGACGTTATTGATTATGGGTTATTCTTTTTCTTCATTTAGCTGACGACTAAGGAACGCGATTTTTTACTTGAATTACTGAAAATTACCAAAAATACGAGTAATTATTAGAAATTATCAGAATATTACCAGTCATTACCAGAAATTATGAAACGATTTTATCAATTGCTGGAAATTTCTGAAATATTACAAATTTATGTTGGAAATTACCACAAACACGAGTAATTACCGGAAGTTGCCAAAATATTCCGAGTAATTACCAGAAATTACCAAAATATTACGATTAATTACCAGAAAGTAAAATATTACGAATAATTAGAAATTGTCAGAATATTACCAGTCATTAGTCATTATCAGAAATTATGAAAAGATTTTAGCTACTACTTCAAATTTCTGAAAGATTACAAGTGGTAATTGAAAATTACCAAAAATACGAGTAATTACCAAAATATTTTAAGCAATTACCGGAAATCACCAAAATATTCTGAGTAATTACCAGAAATTACCAAAATATTACGAATAATTAGAAATTGTCAGAATTACTTCAAATTTCTGAAAGATTACAAGTAGTAATTGGAAATTACCACAAATACGAGTAATTACCAAAATATTTCAAGCAATTACCGGAAATCACCAAAATATTCCAAGTATGTGCCAGAAATTATCAAAATATTACGAATAATTAGAAATTGTCAGAATATTACCAGTCATTACCAGAAATTATGAAAAGATTTTAGCTACTACTTCAAATTTCTGAAAGATTACAAGTAGTAATTGTAAATTACCAAAAATACGAGTAATTACCAAAAATTTTCAAGTAATTACCGGAAATCACCAAAATATTACGAGTAATTACCAGAAATGATCAAAATATTACGAGTTGTTACCAGAAATTATGGAAAGATTTTGAGCAACTACTGAAAATTTCTCGATGATTACTAATAATTAATAAAAATGACTAAAAATGCGAGTAATTACTAAATTATAACAAGTAATTACTAGAAATTACCAAAATATAACGAGTAATTACTAGAAATTACTGAAATATTACAAGGTAATTGCCATAAACTATGAAAATATTTTTAGCAATTATTGGAAAGGAAAACTACTAAAATATTACCAGTAGTGATTACCGAAAAAGCGCGTCAAAAATCGCTACAAATAGCAATTTTCAGAAAGATTACGAGTTTTTATCAAAACTACAAAAATAGCGATCCATCACAATTACCGGTAATTTCCAAAATATTTAGACAATTCATTTTATTTATTTGAATTCTTACTGGTAATTTTTGGTGATTATTTCATATTTTCTGATGCAATCATCCAAAAAGTAGCGATCATCAACTTTTGAACGAATTCTAGAAGTATAACTCGATTGAATATTTCTTTTTCGACCTTCCTGGATGCGATAGATGATTTAGTTTGTAATCTGAATTATTGAGGTAATTATTCGAATTTACCAAAATTTGTAATTTTTAAAGAATTGACATTTCTTTTTTGGAAAATTACGTTGATTATGTTACTTCACCGAAAACCTTGTAATCTATGTCAATCTTGGGAATTGTTTGTGAATTGCTGAAGTTTTCGATTCGACGATATTCACCTGCAATTACCGTAACGTACGACGTATTTTCTTGTAATTCCGTAATTTACGGTAATTATCTGGTAATCTTGGTAATAACTGGCAATAGGGCGAATAAATACTTTTTTTTGTTTTTCACTTGAAAGGCTTGACAAATTTCCATTCAATTTTGTATATTAGCCTTATTTAAAGAAGATCGAATCAATTGTACAGTAATTACAATGTATTCCGGTTTATTGGACAGTTTTAAAAATTACAGAGAACTTTGTATCGAACGAAAGAAAACCCGGGCGCAGTTCTAATCTTGGAAACAAGTTCGACGTACCGGATATAGCCTACATACCTATTCGTTACTTTCCGGTCATCGTCTGTGTTGATAGATGCCGCATCGCGACATGTTCCATTCAGATCCAACGTCATTCATCCGGACCTTGATAAAAATTCGAACGATCTTTCGCATTAATGAAGATAATAACAACGCCGGGTCGTCTGCTAATGAAAATGAAAGAACAAAAAATAAAACGCGTCCGAAACGACGCAATGTATCGAAGGATTTCCACTGGTGGAAGAATCTCAGTTCTGCAGTAGCGTTGAAAAGTTCTTCTTTTGACGCAAGATTGGCAATATTTTTCGCCTGTTTGACGGTTTGGAATTCCACAGAAAGCGTATATACACACGGTAACGGTGTCCTGGTCGGTGCGGAGACGAAAAGAGAAGGCCAGCAGCGGTATGTACGCCGGCGGCGGCGCTTGTTTAGCTCGTCGCCAAAAGATGAAAGAAAGCGAAGGAAGGCAACAACCTTTGGTATGTGATTTTTTTTCGGCAACAACGAGCATCATCGCGGTTATCTGTTTTGTCTGTGCGAGCTGATCTCCTCCAGTATAAGTTGGGCGCTCCGCGCGCGCAACAAATGAAACGAAAAACAGAAAAGAGAAAGAGACGGATGGAATTCCACGCGCTTGCTGGTGGTACATTTGCACAGGTAGATAAGAGGTGCACGGTACATTGGTATGAACGCTGCACTGGATGCTGGATTTGATCCGCAATGGTTGTGGTTGTTGGACTTGTGTGCGATGATGGATGGTGGAAGAAAGAATGTCTCGACCGCTCTGTTACGTGGGTACAAAATGAGTTTGTTGGTATATATACCTCTTTGTACATCATCGTATATACGTAGTAACCAACAAACTGGCGAATTCTTGACCTAGAAATTGTTCGGTACTTTAGACGCGGATCCCACCAGCGACTCGACGCGACGCGACGACCAGAACAGAAGAGAATACTTCTTCGATTAATAAGTACCTCGAAGCAGTTTTGCCTTTTTTTTTTCTTTCTTCTTCGTCTCCATCGCATCGTCGAGACGATCAAGAGAGAGATGGTCAGCATTATGGTAGATTGTGGTGCGCCATCGGCGTGATCTAGAGACGTTGCGGTATCGTCGTCGTCGTCGTCGTCGTATTCGTGAGAAGAAGACAGAACAAGTAAAAAAAAATACGTGAGGAATGTTATCCGCCGATGATGGTGCGTGTTGCGGTTGGTATTTCGCGAATGGTAATAATGATCGCGGTGGATGGAGAAGAGAGTTTAGGTGCCGAATGCCGATACCAATGCCGTTAGAATCGCGGTGGTCTTTCTGTGCTCTCTCTCTTTTTTCATGGTCTCAGTGGCGATTTCATTCAATTCGATAATGAACGCTTATCTTATTGTATGCTCGTTTGTCGTGTGTCGTGTTCGCTTCGACAGTGTTGAAAATTTTTTTTATCATCGGCACGTCAAAAGTTGTTTCCGGTCTGTGTGTTCGTGTTCGATATGTACGATTGTACGTAAAAATATCGGTATCGATGAGTTTTTTTTGTGTGCAAGTTGTTCGATCAAAATGAATAACATATCGATTGGATTTATGCTTGTTCGTTGATTTACCCCGGACGTTGTAAAAATTTCCAAAATATGGGGAAATTTATTCGCATATCGAACGTGTTTCCTTTTGAGGGGAGGTAGAGTATGTGAAAATAGCATCGAATCACCATGCACATACTTTCACTCGACAACGAGCCTAATATTGGGCTGATAAGTTTCGAGTACCATTGTACACAAATTTCTCATTTGTGATCTCTTTGCAATTTTTCTGCTGTTACAAACACGTGCTCTTTTTTTAAATCTATCGTGTTACCTTGATTATATATTTAAAGTAACATGTTATACCTATATTACCTATTTAGCTTTTTTTAAGTACAAGAAATTAACTAACGTTCGTTATTTTTCTTGTCATTCTGTTACAGGTACGTGACTTGGTAGTTCAAAAAATAGCTTAATGTATTAGTACAATAGGGCGATGTTGAAAGTACACACGTAGATATCCGATTAACATTGTTGAGCGATATTTTTAGGCGACATTCTTATCGCCCACACTCACCACTTCTTCGTATTAGTGATTTGTAAGCTGACCTGTAAGTACCTATTCAAAATCTTTTCGATCTGCTTAGTTTTTATTTTTTATACAATTTTATCACATATATTGCATCGTTTCCGTTTGTGATGATAACAGTGAAGAATGAGCAGCTATTTTTAGAAAAATACACATTGATTTATTTTTAATGCTCTTCAACCTAATATTTAAAATTTCTTCTGACTTGTTTAATGTCGAAACGAGGTATGTAGAGAACTGCGAGTGTAAGTTGTAGAGCATTAAAAATGGGTCATATTTTGTTCGAGAAATTGCTTTCTATCCAACAAGGAGGGGGGGGCAAATTTCATTGCAGTTGACTCCACCAAAAGGCAGGAAGGCACGCCCAGAATCTTTACTGACTTCCTAGCTTAATTTGGAAGAGAGAAAATTGATTAAAAAAAACTAGATTTTTGAGGCTGTGAAGGGGTAAAATGAAAGTGAAATGTGGAGACCCCCTGAAGGCACATGTAAAACCTCTACTAAATGTGTATGCCAAATTTCAACTTCCTCGCTCAATTGAGAGGGGTGATACGAGCGCCAAACTCAAAATATAAGAAAATCTACCCAAAAAAAACACAATTTTTGGGCTGTGTGAGAACGCAATGGGTTTGAAAAATCGAAACCCCTAAAAGGCACAACTAGGACATATACTAAGCCTACATACCAAATTTCAATGTCCTAGCTCAATTTGGAGCGGAGATAGGGGAGGAATCGTCCTTTTTTAAAATCATAAAGAGGAGAAATCCTTATATCTCCCCTCCTAATTGACCTAGGAAGCTGATTTCTGGGTATGTTATACAATTTCGGATTGCCTATCGATTGGCTCAAAAAGCAACATTTTTGGGGATTTTAGCCCCTCAGCACCTTCTCCCCCAAATTTGGACTCCAGAATATCAAGTGACACGTCAATCGTAGCTTATTCCTCAAATTTGATCGATTTTGATCAGTATCGAGCTGAGTAGAATAAATGATTTTTCATTTGGGGGGGGGGGTAAAAATGAGTATTTGACGTGGCCAAAAATGGTCTAATGTTCTTCTAAGGCCCCAAAACGAATTTTTCTGATTTCCCTCTTAAAATTCTACCTAAAAATTTCGTACTAATATTAGGAAATCAAATCATAATATACCTTTTTTTTTGATTTTTTCGAGAAAATAACGCGTTTTATATTTTTTGAGACACCCTGTTGTAGGTATTATATGATCCAAAAATTTTCTTCGACATACTTTGTAAAAAGCGCCCATCGTAAAACACATTACACATTACACATTCTGAAATATGTAGACTGTACTTTCCCATTGGAAATACCCTGAAAAATACTATTATGTACAGATCGACCTACCTAGCTGTAGTATTTGCGAAAGGAAATTCAATTTTTCTTCGAACAAGATTTGTTCTGTTCGAAAAAAATATTTACCTTTGAATTCACGCTTTGGAATGAGTTTTGCAGAGAAGGGATACTCTAAATTATGTATTCGAAAGTGTACTGCAAATTTTGAGAAAAGTTAAAGCAAAGTTTATTTTCTAGTTGGCAATCACCAAGTTTTCATTTTTTTTTATTCGACGAATTTCCACGATTACCTGTGAAGGTTGCCGTATTATTTCATCGATGATGTCTGGGGCACGTGTGTTGAATCATATTTTGTATACCTACATATACCTACGTAGAGTATGATTCACGAGTGTTATTTTCTTGTCATTCTACTCCAAATTGATATTAGTGTTATACGTCTTCGAGAAGCTAACATTATCGATAGGACTTTTTGTCACACTTTGCCGCTAGTATTCGTTGATCAATGTAATCTATTCGTCATTTTGCGTTCTTGTTCGTAATTTCGCATAGTAAAATACAGAAGATTCTCCGTCTCAGTCAATAATTACAACTCTCCATCTCGAGGTAATTATTTTCAGTTTTTTTAAGAGAAAATGCCGAATTTTACCAATTTTACCGTAACTTACGGCAATTATTACATGTTATTTTTCTCATTCTGTTATCAACTAAAGGTCGCGTTATTCCTAAATCATCGATTCGGTTACGTTCGGTATCAATAGTAAAATACAGAATAATTTACAAAACTTAAGATTTTACCGGACGATTTACCATATTACACGTCATTTTATAGTTGAAGAAATATGTAATTTACGGTAATTACGTTGTAATTTACGTAAATTGTTCCAGAATTTCGGTAAATTACTTCATAATTTTGGTAAGTTACTTCGTAATTATGGTAAATTACCTAGTAATTGTGGTAAATTACCCAGTAACTGTAGTAAATTACCTACTAATTATGGTAAATAACCCTGTAATTACGGTAAATAACATGTGTTTTTTGCCCAATCGAAATTTTAATGCTTTCGAATGGCTTGCTGGGCCCATTGACCTCCTTGATGATCGGCAATACATCGGTAATTTTGGTAATTTCATTGCAACTGGTTGCTTTTTTAGTGATCAATGGTGCTTTCATCGGTTCACTTGTATCGATAGGTATCGCGCTTGTTGCTTTTATTAGTTTTATCAATTGCCGAACGCGATTTTTATCGTTCTATCGTGATGTTATTCGTTCTGAATGAAAATCGTAGTACACACGCTCGTATTCCACGTAGCGTTGGTATTGTATTTGCGTCGCAAAAATATTTGTGCTTCATATTTTACGATCGTACGTATCTACGTACGAAATAAATTGAAGGGGAAAAAAATCGTTCAATATATTTATTATTATTCGACGAATAGCGTGAATTTTTCGTACGTCGAGCAGTCGTTAGTACGATAGAAGGGCCAGGGGTGTGTTTCAATTTTTTAACACGCCATTGGTGTACGGTGTGTCGAGCCGACCGCGAAAATTCGGATGCGTAGAAAGGTGTAAAATACACATTAGATGATAAATTATTACCACTGTGCACGTTTTGCCAACATGTGTATGTATACTATACATATCTGTGTCTGTCTACGTGTGTTCGATTTATTACGCGTCATCGTCACCATCGTCGTGTCGTCGTCGATGTCACGATGATTCGAACTAACGTTTTAGTTAATTTTATTTTTCTCTGCAAGTATTTATTTATTTTTTCGATATTGAGAAAAAAAGAAGATTGAATAGAGTCGCGACTGTGGCTGTTGTTATTGTTGTCGTCGTCATAGTATGTGTAAGGTGTCTGCAATGCATGAAGTGAATGTATGGTTTACCAGTCAAATGTGTGTGACGTCAAGCGGTGTTTTTGCGAAGAGTGTCGTACAGTGTTCGCTCTGACGCATTTTAATTTATATTATATCGATATTTATCGCAACGGTAGCATATTTCATGTACAAATACGTAGTAGTGGTAATTATGGTAGTACTAGTATTGATAAGAGCGACGTAATATTTGCACGCATCAGAGTGATCGAGTTTGAGTGGAGGAGAACGTGGTGTCAGATTGTTCAAGTATGACTGAACTTCTGAGACTAGAAATGGAAGATCTTTTTTACTCGACGAATAAATGAAACTGCAAAGGAATATCCCTATTCGCTACAGGAAATGGATACTTTTGCATTAAAAGACGTTGAGGAAGCTTTAAAACTGGAAAATGTGATCGAATAAACTACAAAATGTATAGGGGAAAAAATAAAAAAGAAAGTAGGACTTCATTTTTTTTTTTTTTTTTTGACACATTCCGACGAGTTTCCATCTAATTAGTCTCTCGTATCTATATCTTTATTATTTATATTAAGATAGTTTTTACACGATTATTATATTTTTACTTGTCGGTCGTCTGTCTATCGTATGTTTATTTTTTATTTGGCATTCTCTGTGTATATTTTTAGAATTTTTCGGTGGTCATAAATAGATACCATTGTTGAAATTCGTTCAAATGAAATTCCTAATTTCAGGTTCACTGATCCTGATAATAGAATGATTAATAGGCGTTATGGCTGATTTTCGAGGTAAAACCCACACTTGTGAAGTTAATTTGTAAGATTTCAAGTTTACAAGTTTTAGATTGAAAAGCTAAAACTAAGAGAATATATTCCAGGACTGCAAAAAAAAATTGTTTTTCTCTCGACTTAAAATCTACGTATGTCAAATTTTACCCTCCCTCCCTCGCTCAATTTTGGTGGATATTAAATGGACGAAGCCTTGAACCCCCTTACTCTTAGCGGGTTGATTTATGAACATAATGCCAACAAAAATAGATTTTTTAGCATTTCTTCGCGTCGAAAGCCTAGTTTTACAATACGTCAGATTACAAGGGAACCACTCCAAACTTCGGTAAATAGAAAAAGCATATCAGAAAAACCCCATTACCAAATTTAATGTAGATACCTTGCTCACCGGGGGGGAGGGGGGTCAAAGTTCAAATGCACGGTTATTTCTGCCAAAAACATGACTATTTTGGTGGTATGAATGATCTCAGAATTGGAAATTTTCAAAGGACTTTTTAGGCACTAGTAAAAGATGATTTTTATGCATACGAATATTTGCATTTTTTTATCTCGTTCTGGGGGAGGGGGGCAGTTTTTCGATCGATGTTTTTCAAACTTGGTATGAAAGCAAATCCACCTGAGTGAGTGGCGAGCGTTGTGGAATTTTTTCAGTTTTTATGAAACGCTCTTTTTCCTAGCTATGACTACTCGAACTAATTTCCTCGGCCTATGAAGAGTATTTTACTTCATTTTTAACCATTTTTTGGAGTGGTGGCTCCTTCCGATACGTTCAAAAATCATATCATTTGGTCAGAAGTTGACGTTTAACGAAGGAAAAAAATATGTTCTTTGGAGACTGTCGATGAATTCATCGCTCTAAAAAATTTGAAAGAATTCTGGGAAGTGTAAAATCCTCATAATAATACGAATAAAAATTTTTCGAGTTATCAGCTCGAAAAATGAGCCCTACAAGCCTCCTCGAACTCCTCAAAGCTCGTTTTCGAGGCCATATTTGGAGTGTGAAAAATCTGTAGAAATTTCACTTTTACACCGAGTTTGAAAAATAATCCGTGTAAAAACCACCCCTAAAGTACATTTTTTACGGACGTAATCGAAAGTAGTTATTCACAAAAATTGCTTATTTTCAAAATCAAAGCGACTGCATAAAATGCAGGTTATATTTTCCTTCTTATTCAGTGTTATCAATAGTGAAAATGAAATGTATCTGTTTCGACTCGGAAAGACTGGAATAGAATGCATCGTGTGATACTCTCATGCTCACAGTTTCTGCAATTTTTGAAGATACGCAATTTTTCTGAAGGGAAATTTTTGCTCGCCTTGAAAAGTTACGCAGAAATCGGTAATCATAGAAAATATTTCTGCAAATTTTCCATTTTTTTTATTTACTGCCCCTTCGAATTTTGAGTTGAGTAACCTTTTATATGACCATTTTCACTCATTTCATCGGTCTCTATCCAGCCCTTGTATTAATTTTTAAAACATATATAACATAATAAAGTTTCTATAGTATCATTTTTTTCAACGTTGGCAACACTGCTATGCAGAAACTAACCCGGTGCCAGGCAAAAAAAAAAAATACAGCGCTTATGTAGTTGCTACATGATGGGCAACCATTTATGCTAATTGGCGACGAATCCTTCTGACCATTCCCTCGTGGAAGAACCACGACCAAAATTATGAGTCTGTGACCAAATTTCATCACAGAAATATCTTTTATCCTGCTACCAGCTACAAACGTGATCAAGTTAAAGAACGGCACGATCGAAGGGAGTTCAACCATGATGGTCTAACATCCCCTTTTCCACATATAGGTATCGCTGTATAGACATCTAAAAATTAAACAAATGACCAGTTTCAGAATAATATTTCGATCTAATTACCAATCCAAGTAGCGAATCTTTTAAATAAAAATTTTTCCTACGAATGTTGCCTAGCACCATTAGTGAAGGGGCAACATTCGTTTGAATCTTATAAGCCCCTTCAAAAAATTGAAATATGCAAATTTTGTGTATAACACAAAATGTTGCAAAACTTGCCTAGTACAGGATTCTCCATTCGAAATCGTGATCTGTACAAATTTGTTGTTCTCAAAAATTCACCGGAGGGGGGGGGGGATAAAATTTTGAGAACAAAAAAATTCTCCAAATAGTGGTTTCGAATGGTGAATCTTGTGCTAGGCAAGTTTTGCAGCATTTTTTGTTACATGCAAAATTTGCCTATCTTAATTTTTTGAAGGGACTCAAAAAATTCAAACGAATGCTGCACCTTCACTAACGAAGGTAGGCAAAATGTGTACGTGACAAAATTTATAGGAAAAACTTTTGTCTACAAAGTCCGCCACTTGAATTGGTAATCAGATCAAAAATTCTTAAACTAGTTACTCATTTGATAAATTTTTACATGCCTGTACAGTGGTACTTATGGGGAAAGGGTAGGGGGGTCAGACTTATCATAGTTGAACTCGCCCTCGCCCTTACTACACATCTATGCTAATGGTGGTCGTTCTTTTCAACTCTGTGACGTCTGTGGCACACTGTAAGTGCGCAACCCCTGGGGTCGATGTCGAATCACTATGCTCAGCATGCTGTGGTCTTTCTTCGAACGGTAGAAGATTAAAATTTCTAACCAAAACATTACGACCCATCGAACGTCAATTCACTGGTTAGATTAGCAACTACTCCTCGATGTAACATTTAATCCGAAACGGCTATTCGATTTTTATTTTTGACCTCGTGCTGGTCGACGATGTTCAGGCAGATCGCGAATTCACGAATGATATGTAATGATTCAATTAAGTAATTATTTGTAGTTGTACGACAGGAAAAAACCCACGCGTTCACAGCCATACGGACGCTTTCTGACGCTTTCGTGTAGGTTAGACTTTTTTTTTTTTTTTTTTTTCAACCATGAGTAGTAGTGGTACTCTCGCTCTCTTTCGAGCACAATACGATACGATACAATACATTATACCAGTGGATATATGTAAGTACATTAGATAATTTGCCAACATGATCGTACATGCGCTACGTCCGTCGGTCGCTTCATCGTAGTCGTCGTCGTGTATTATTAGCATCCGCATTTAGCGATGGCAGCTATTTAAAGAGGCGTCCTAATCTCGGAGACCTTTCCCCCGGCTCTGTACGCTCTTTCCTCCTTATATCGCTGATCGTTTTATTCTCGGAGCATCTGTTACGTCGATCGTCTATCTTCGTTGCTCGACAAATACTTACATGCAGCATACACGTACACACACACACACACACACACACACAGTACTATTACTACATATGTACATCCATACATACGCTATCCATGTGAAAAATTCCCATTCACAAATACGTTCAACCTACGGTTTCCTGTCGTGTAATCGTCGCGTTTTTTGTCAGCGCGTTCGCGTAGTCGTTGGGTAGATAGGTAGGTAGGTGGGTGGATGGTGGGTAGGTAGGTAGAGAGGTAGATAGTGTTCTGTTGGCCGCGAATTAAGCTCTCTATCTGTGAATCTATGTATTACGACTAGCTACGTAGTGTATTACGTTGACTGGAAACAACGTGCACAACCGGTATATTCTCGATGCGTACTCGATACGAACGTGTAAAACGTGGTCTCACACCAATAAGACCGGTACCATCGTGCTGGTTCTCTCCTTGCGTCGCACATTACCACCACGTTTTCCTCATCGTGGCGACCGACGCGGTGATGGTAAAAACGTCGACAAATAAGCTATTGAACTACAACACGCACACGCGCAGCTAGGACGCGGACGCGACGGTACACGATACGATGTAAGTTGGTTGATGAAACGTCAAGGCCGAGGTCATCGTTGCCGCATGCACATGCCTACCAATTTTAATTATTGTTGTGCCTAAATGGTGGTGGGGGGGGGGCTATGTAACCAATGTGTAGTGTACGTACTTCTACTTACATATGCATACACCTATACATACCAACGCAATGCCGAAGTATTGCAATGATTATACGGACGAGGAAAGTGGGGATTGGCTGATAAGGGAAGCATTCAGTACAAGAAATCACAATCCCCCCCCAAAAAAATCGTTTAACCGACTTTTTGTATTGTTTTGCGAAATTCTTCAATCCAGCGAGCTAACTAATTTTTCCAAAGACGAGAGGAGAATTGATCTAACGATACTGTTGCATAGAAATACCTGTCTGCCAATCATTCTACATATCTTTTCCCCTTTTAAAAGATCACCGAATAAGAGTTTATAATGTTTTACACGAGCGTAATACCCTTCACAGTTCAGACTTTTTACTTCCTTCCGTCACACGTGGCAACCGTACAATGCCCCCGGCCCATATCTGCATACGTACGTACCAGCTTTCGCCATTAAACACGTACTTGATCCATAAATTGTGTCGCTTGAGACGGCGGCGCGACATTCGTGTCCACATCTAGATTCAAGTCCACAAATCGCACAGTACTTCAAAATTACGTACAGTATTGCCTGTCGTTGAAATAAATGGTTTTGCAATATGCCATATGTACCCTGCGTATTACTTGTGTACGATGTCGAGACGATACACGTGCGTCGTCGCACTGATTGACGTCCGCTGTTTACATAATTATTATTTTTCTTCTATTCGCGAAATTTTTTTTTTTTTTTCAAGGTTTTATTTGGCAAAATTTACTTACGTACTTGTAGACGATGGCTATGGGCGATGTGGCGGCTTGACAGCTGAAATGTAGCAGCATGAAGGGGTATAGAAGGTACCATAGCTGTGTATATGTACATATGAAAAGCCAACGACCCAATTAGGATTTATATTTTCGCGATAAACGTGCCTCTAGCTACGTACGTAGGTGCAGGTGTGTGTGTGTGTGTATGTGTGCTATGTAAATAGTAGTTGCTTGTGTTCTGTGTTACTGTATACTGTGTGTATTTGATCGACCGAAGAGTTGGAACAGAGCGATCTCCCTTTCACCCTATTTCCATTTATTGAAAAATTATTGCCAAATTTACGATTGTCAGTCAGTCAGTATTCGAGTGCCGAAGGTGGAGAAAATATTGAAAACAAATTGAAGCCACGAATACATTACGACTGGTGAAAGGGCAGGAGGAGTGGATTCGTGCGTATGTAATGTGATTTACAATGATCGAAAACGATGATCTAAATACGTTAATGAAAAGATACCAGCAAATAAGATATATAGATGAATCTGCCTCGCAGGTGAAATTTCAAACTAGCCGATGGAATTTGATTCTTACGGTTGGAAAATCTCGTCGTGCTTCTTGCCCCCTTTTTTTACCCCTTGTTGAGAATTTTCAACCCATTTTTCCTTAACTTGCGTGGTTGGTGGGCTACACCCAAAGGATATTAACGGGTGATTTGAAAAAAAATTGTGACAATTTTTTGTGATTGAAACGCGTGCTTGAAAATTTCAAATTCAGTTTTCTGCTTGAAGTTTTAGGAAGGCAATGCTGAAAAAATTCTATTTTATGCGTAATTTCTACCTAATAACGAAAAAATATTTTTTTCAGAATTTTAGAAATAGACGAACATGCTCGTTAAATAGTCGTTTTTGGTCGAGAATTTTTTCTATTTATACATTACTAGCCCAATTTTCACTTCGTATTTTGTTTGTTTTTTTTCGTAATATTTACAGTTTAAATTCAGACGAGTGCAGCACGAGGCCAGAAATAAAAATTTTTACTTTTTTCGCTTACGAAATTATCACACCAAAAAAATAACAACACACCATTCGCGCGGTAAAAATACACTCAAATTTTAAAAATTCACATCGCTAAAAATCGTCGTAAAAAATTTTGATAAATAGCTGCAAATTGACCTGAAATATGAAAAAAAAAAACGTTAAAAATGTAAAAAATCAAAAGTGACGAAAAAATGTTTAAAAATGTTGAAAAATTAAGGTAGGATAAAAAAATCATTGAAAATTTTGGTAAAAAATTCATAAAATTCGTAAAAATTGCATAAAATTGGTTGATATTAGGAAATAATGTTGAAAAACAGTTGAAAGTTGATCTGAAATATGAAAAAGAAAATCGCTCAAAATCATTACAAATTGGATAAAAAATTGACAAAAATGCGGAAAATTGATCAAAAATCATTAAAAAAAAATTGTTTGACAATTGACCCTAAAATATGAACAAAATTATCCAAAACCATTAAAAATTAAAATAATATACCAAAATACGTTAAAAAGCATAAATTTAATCAAAAATTACGAAAAAATGTTGAAAATCATGGAAAATTTGCTTAAAATTTGACAGAAATAGATCACAAAACGCAGAGAATTGATCAAAAATTGCGAAATAATGTTGAAACATATGTGATAGTTGAACCAAAATCGTTAAAAGTCATAGAAAATTGGTCAAAAAAATCCGTTCTAAATGTTAAAAATTAGATAAAAATATTAAATTACGAAAAACTGCATTTATTCCTGTTCAATGAATTTTAAAAAATTTTGGTCAACTTCATTAACTTATCTTTTACCTTAATTCGTGATTTTTGATCAATTTTCTGCATTTCCTTACGTATTTATGTCAATTTTTTGCCCAATTTTCGATGAATTTTAACGAATTTTTTCAAACTTTTGGTAAATTTTTACCCAATTTTCTAAATCTTATCGTGATTTTTTATCAATTTTTCATGATGATTTTCAGCAATTTCTTTCATATTTTGTGTTAATTTTCACATATTTTTCAGTGAATTTTCGTAATTTCTGGTATATTTTCTTCATTTTTTACACATATTTGTCAAATTATTATCCATTTTTCAATGATTTTTATCGTTTTTTTGCTCAATTTTCTCCTATTTTTCAACATGATTTCGTTGTTTTCGATCAATTTCTCACACTTAATTAGCCATTTTGTCTAATTTTTAACCCAATTACCAATGATTTTTAACAATTTTTCACTTATTCTAGGTCAATTTTCGGCTACTTTTCAAAATTTTTTCATAAATTTTGATTAATTTTTTATAATTTGTGATTTTTTTTTTCAAATTTCAGGCCTGTTTCCAACTATTTTTCAAAAAATTTTCGTGATTTTTTGATCATTTTATCTTCACTTTTTACCAATTTTTGTCAAATTTTTGCTCGAGTTTCAACGACTTTCAATGATTTTTTTCATCAATTTTTACCTATTTTTCAACATTATTTCGTAATATCGATAAATTTTAATGTAATTTTTCGCAATTTTTTCATACTTCTTTCCTAATTTTCAACGATTTTTAACAACTTTTTACATATTTTTGTTAAATTTTTACCCAATTTTTAATTTTTTTTTTTTTTTTCATATTTTAAGCCGATTTTTAGCTGTTTTTCAAAAAAAATTTCGCGATTTTTACTATCAATACTATTTTTTGGAGGACTTTGAACCATGTAAATTTTGAATATTAGGTACTTTCATTTCGCGACTTGGTGCTTAGGAGGTCAGTTTGAGCTGCTAAACACTAAATCTGATGCTAGGTTTGTTTTATGTGGTAATCTAGGTTTGCAATTTTTGGCTTTCTGGTTTATTCATCCGAATTTAAAATTACTAAAAATTACTGAAAAGAAACGAAAGTAAGTGAAAATCGGGCAAATTGTGTATAAATATGTAGGTTCGACAGATTTTTTTCTACTCGGGATGGGAGGTATTTCTTCACACTTGGTGGAAAGTAACAAATCGTGGACCAAAATTACCAAAAATCAAGTCCAATCTCGATAAACATAATATTACGCAATAATCCTCTGTGTAGACATTCGTCTGCGTACGTGGCGTACTTAAGTATTCATAAACCACCAATCATCGTCGCCATAGCTGATGGGAGGTGATAATTTGTACCAAAATAGGCAGATAATAACGAACGTTGAGGAGAGAAGCTTGTGCCTATGGCGCCATCATCATTTTGACGAAGACGTCTAAAGCGTCGAGAAGATACTATGTACATATGTAGTAGTAGTAGGTAGTAGTTGGTCGGTATCTGTCGAGAGGTGTCGGATAGAAGAAGGAAGAAGAATGGCATGGCTGGGAGCGGAGCGGAGCGCAGTACTGCGGCGCCTAACGTTAACGATATATTGTTATTCAATCGTCATTGATAAAAATCGCGCGATAAGAATATTATTAATGTATGTACGTATAATGTAAGCTAGCGCCGCCGACTGCCAGTACGTAGTACGTACTTACTATTTTTTCTCGTCTCGTTTCGTGTATATTAATATATTATGTGTAAATGAAAAGAAGGTGGCGCCCGCGTATACCGTTATATATGCATACAGCAGATGTAGAGGCGCGAAGAGCTTCGCGACGTCGTCGTCTTCGTCGTCGTCGTTATCGTCATATCGTTATCGGCGGCCATGCGATGGCGCTAAAGGCGCGTCTCGACCTCGAGCCATTGGTACATGCGATATGGATGCGCGGTCATGTACCATCAAGTGGAAACATGTTGCTCAGCGCCCGCGCAAAAATATACTGTTACCGAATCTGGTTCATTGTGGGCACGCGCCAGCGCCATTCATCTCTTTCTCTATACGACAAGCTTCCGGTGATTCTTAGCCGAACAGACGCTGATGGTCAATTTCCTTCTGCATTCGTATACTTGTAATGCTATAATATCGAATTAACGTCGTGTCTTCGTGGTTAGAAAATAAGCATTTGTATGTAGTACCAGCGTGAGCCTTACAATATCCATCGACGAAACAGAGGTGAACAACACGTGAGAGTACAGCTACGACCAGTGCGTGGTAGTTTGTTATTTCGAATCTGCATATGTAATAAAGCTATGATAATAAAGCGTCATCACTACTGCTGTTGGTGTGTTGTAGAGGTGAAAAGAGTAAGTACTAGGTTCCTGTTTATGTGTTTTGATCGAGTGTTGCTGGTTTCGATACGAACAACCGAGCTGTGTGAATGGAAACGCTTTTTACGATCGAGCAATAACAATAACAAGAGTATTAATAATAATAATAATATTAACATCAAAACAACAACAACAACAACAGCAACAGTAAATGAATAATGTACGTACATAAGACGACAACCATCGTTACTCTTTATGACCTTAAAGGCTAATGATCCCTCGTGTTTGGAATGTTCCCTTATTTATACGGACGTGATCCAAAATACTAAAATGATCGTGAGAAAAATGTTTCCATCATCTGGCAAAATATTTACAACCAAGCCTTAATTTTTTGATGTTATGTTTGATGAGGGGGGAGGGAGGGTATCAGTTATTATTAATTTCGTCTCATCATATTCAGTATACTTTCAGAAATCTTCGTACGGTACATGCGATTGCCATTTACAAAATTAGAAAATTTTATTCGACAACGGAGGGAAAAAAGAAAAGACCAGGCCGTCCACTTGTACATACAAAACCATTAACAAATTATTGAAACATTGCATTTTTAATTTTATAGACTTTATAAGAAATTTTACTGCTAAATTTTTTGGAAATTTTAAACAAATATTAATCTATTTTGAATATTTGTTGTATGATTTCACTGTGTTGAAGGCATTCTGGTTCAAGGTGTTCACTGGGGCGTTTCAATTTCAGGATTTTTCGAAAGTTGAACGGGTGGGGGGGGGGAGTGAAAAAAAAGTTGCAAAATAACGTCAAATAAACGTGGTTGCAATTTTTCCCACTACTACCCCCCACCCACCTATCAACTTTCCATGAAAAAAAAACTCAAATTAAAACGCCCCAGTTCTACCTGGTCACGAAAGTGATGAAGTTTTGTCTTGAATTTTTTGTCCGAATTATAAGTAAAATGCAAAAGTAAAAATGTCACTAAAATATAAGATGTAAAAATTTTGCCCTATGTTCGCTCCTTTTTTTCAGTCTTAAGTTGATCCTCCGGTGAGATCATTGCCAACTTGTTATACTTTAAAAACAAAAAAAGTGGGGAGGGGAGAAGGATAAAACGATCAGAAATGTAAGAAAAATAGTCACGAAAAGGTCATGAAATTCAATATCAACGATTAGATATCCTGTGTGATGATTTTTTTCAGTTTTTTGTCATTTAAATATTATTTTAATTTATTTTTACAAGTTTTCAAAAAAATTGAAAAAGTCGTTCGAAACTTAAGGTTCGATACTACGTGTAATATAAGTGTATTTCTTGCCACCAACTTGGCCTAATAATGCTACTAAATTCATAAACTGAAGCTTGTTGCGTAGTACACGCTTCTTAAGGGAACATGGAACGCCAAAATGGAGCCAACAATCGCCTCCTCCCCCTCCCCCCCGGCCGTTTATGCCAAAATATGTCATACAGTTGAGAAATGGGAAATTGGCACTGGTATAGTTGTATAGTACAGGCTGATAGGAGTCCAATGGTACTCTTCGAAGCCCCTTCCCCCCTTCCCCATAAGTAGCGCTATACAGGCATCTGAAAACATAGCAAAACAGCAATTTCAAAATTTCGATCCAATCATCAATTCAAGTGGCAGATCTCGTAGGCAAAAATTTTTTCTGCGAACTTTGTCATGCACACATTTCGCCTATTTTCATTGCTGAAGGGGTCACATTGGTTTGTATTTTATGAGCCCCTTCAAATCGTCTAGATAGACAAATTTTGTGTATAATCAAAAATATAGTAAAAGTTGCTTTCTACTAGGCCCATCATTCAAAACCATGATTTGAGCAAATTTTTCATCGTTCTATTTACCTGCAGTATAAAATTTTGAGAATAAAAAATTTTGCTCAATTCATGGTTTTGAATGACGGATCTAATAGTAGGCAAATTTTGCTGAATTTTCGGTTATATACAAAAATTGCCTATTTTGATAATTTGACGGGGCTTATAAAATTCAAACGAATATGGCCCCTTCAGTAATGAAGATAGGCGAAATGTGTGTACGACATAATTTGTAGGAAAAATGTTTATCTACTAGGTCCGTCGCTTTAAATTGATAATTGGAATGGAAATTTGAATACTGTCAATTAGTTATATTTTTAGAGAGCCTGTACAACGCCACATAGATAGGGAAAAGGGGGTTCATCTGTGCTAATGCCATTTTTCAACACTATGACATCTATAGTAGATTTTTTCAAACTGATCTGCTTGAATGACATGGACGCGGTATAGGATTCCGTTTTGCGATAAAATTCAAACCTCAAACTGCTTGAAGATGACCGATCTTGCCCGTAGCACGAATTTACCTCAAGTTGAGCTCAAAAGTCCATTGCGAATGTTGGAACCATTGACTCCGAATCTTATCGATTGATGAAGTGACATATATTTGACATTGCTTTTTTCTGCTTAAGTATATCATTTCAATTTCACATATTTTCGTGTCTCGAATTACGATTAATAAATCACCTGTTCGAAGGATCAGAGTGAATCCACTGTCACGTGAATTTCAAAAATTGACCACCAACCGATGAAAGCTTCGCACCTATGTGCATTCCACTCTGCTCCTCTCTTCCTCTTCTATACGTAGTCATACGATGCGATGGCGAAAATTGGTGCATACTCTCATACGTCCTTGGATGCGTGTCGAAGAATCGACGAACAAACGCCATAAGTACATTTTTTTGGGGGAGAGGAGGGGCGAAATCCCGGAGCCGGAGCCCGGCGTGGCGACCGATGCTGACGAAGAGGCGCGAGAATCGATGTTATCAGTTGAGAAAGAGAGACGTTTTCAACCTTGACTTCTTATCGGCAAGTATGCTTAATTAGCGATTACAGCGGCGCGCGGAGCCCGGCTGCCAGGCCGAGCCGACTCGATGCGATCCGGATTGTGTAATGCACAAAATTTTTCAATGTTTACATTGTCGATTGATGCGCCAGTCTGCGTTTTAAAATCGTTGTGCGGCGTTTGGTGAGCCGTGTCTCGACACGTTCTCGCCCTCGCCCCCCGTCCCCGGGTGGATTTTTTTTCGCTGTTTTACTCTCTTCGGCCTCTCTCCCTCTCTCTCGTTTCTACAATATCTACCTACTCTTTTTTTTTTTTTTTTTACGTGTGTAAAGTGTACTTTGTTGTATGTGCGCGCGTTATTTTTTTTTACGTCTCGGTATCATCATTTCGTAATTATATTTGTACGTAGACGTAAAAGTAGACTTACCAGCGAGTACGTTAGTTGACGCGCGTCCGACCGGAGTCGAGTTTCCCAATTTTTTTATTGCGCGATTGATTAACATCTACGTCTATTTTGCGTCGAAGTAATAGAAGATACTGTTCCGGTGGACCAGATGCGTGATTTGTTCGCGTGTTTTTGAAATATTCGGTTATCGAGTTTTTATGTTTTTGAGAAAGGTTTCGAATCGATTGTGTTGGTTGAAATTCCACTCCACTTATCGGTTGGACAACATTAGGTAAGTTGAGACCATCACATAGCGACGGATCGAGGGTAATCGATCAGCTGATAATAGCAATGTCGGTTTGATCATGGCAAAATGATCTGTATGAATAGTTTCGCAGCTGATAAGAATTTTTAACGATTAAAATTTGATAACGGTGCTGATAAGGATGGAAAATAGTGTGTCAATTTTTAATGTGAAATCTAAATCTCGGTACCAGTTCTTATATATGAGTTATGAATTATTATACTGAGTGGGTGACTTTTCACTATCCAGCTTTCTAATGTGACCTTTTTCTTTTTTCGAAAACGTAATTTCAGCCAGTTGAATTGATATGTTTTTTTTTTTTTTGCATTCCAAAATTTATCAGATCAGTATAATTCGAATTACAGTCTTAGCGTAGAACCTTGTCCCCTGAAAATAGCAAAAAAAAAAATTCCCTTTCGAAGTTTAATTTTAATAAATATTTTTTATTTATCTCCACTTACAAATAGAAATCAATCCTGCTTTACCCTGTTTATTTTTTCCCCTGTGAATTTTTTCACTTGTTCGTGGTAGTCAAATCGGCGAACAGAGGCAAGAGAATGGTGGAGATGTTTTTCTCATTTTAAAGCCCACTCGTCCGAGATCTTAAAAATATTGAAATTCGAATGGAAAGAAGAATCGCACTGACGAATTGAATACCTGTCTCTATCGACTTAGACCTTTTTCTCCCTCCAACAAAAGTTACTTACTCGGTACGTCACGTTATTTGGAAAATATTTATCGCGAAACAGTTCCCATCCGCCCTCGACAGGTTTTCCCTTTTTCTTTATTTCCTGTTTGCTTGCGTAGTACAGTTTTTCGAAATGTAAATTATTCTTACGTTTTGTTTTCATCGCAGATTCGATTATTTCAGAAAATTATTATTTACGTGTAGTAAATAAAAGTGAAAAATATTTTCCATCGATGAAGAAAAAAATTCACATTCGTATAGAAGAAAAAACAATATTTTCGCGAAAGTTTTCCTATATATCCTCTGTGATGAGAGGGTGGGGGGAGGCGATTACTAAGTATATAAGCAGAGATTTGCAAAGACGAAGGTGTACATGACGATGAATTTATTCGAATTAAAAAATACCTTTCTTTTTTATTTATTATTTTTTTTTCTGTTACTTTTTTCTTGGCTGTAGAAAGAATCGTCGTTGGCGTGAAAATTCCTCGTGGACAAGCGTAGGTTTACTCGAGATGATTTACTCTTTCGTATAGTAAAGAAGATTATATTAAAAAAAATTGTTGGATTAAAAAAAAAATGTAAAGAGAAAGGTCGATTGTAGAACGAAAGAAAAAAGAATCAGGGTATATGTGTCATTTTTTTCGGTCTGTTTGCTTTCTGCTTCGAAATAAGATATACCTTTAGTGTCCGCTGTAGTCGTGATAGAGATGAAATTGTCGAGAGAGAAGCAATTTATAAGTGGGGATAACCTTTAACTATTGAATGGTCGAGGTCAGGTATTGGATATCGACATTGTCGCTTGAGTACCTTGGCGTCGTCATCGTCGTTGTGTTCTTTTCACTAGAGAGCTTATTTTCGATAATTTTCCTTGTTTCTGGGTATTTCGCGATAGGTGTGTTGTTTTTTTTTGGTAATGGTGTTTGGTTTAATTGAAAAAACTTACGCGTTTACGAATATAGAGATCAAAAATGATGCGTAATAAATAACTGAAAGCGATTTCTGATGATCATTTTGTTAGTTTTCACCGGCAACATGACGAATGGATGAGCAATGATTTATCAATCTAGAGATCGAATCGTTACGTTGCCTCGTACAAAAAATTGTCAATTCGATGATTGTTCTTTTTATTTCTCTTTACTGAATTTTTCATTCTTACTTCGAAACGTTATCACTTAACACATTAGTATTACGTTCTAGTCGGCGTCAACATTTGTTTTTTTCTACTCTTCGTCGGCAGGTTGCGCTCGACTACGATTTAAACACGTGTAATGTAATCTGATTCGTTTGGCCGTTCACGTTGCGAGGATCATAAAGTCACGGACGCGATAGAAAGAAAAAACCAATAGAAATAAAACCAAAAAAGAAAAAAACAACACGAACGACGCTATTCAAGTGAGAAAGAGACGACACGGCGGAGTTAGTCTACCCCTCTTGCCCCCTTTTATCATAGCAATATGGTACTTTCGCTTGTATAGCTCATTGCTGTAGTTTATATGTAGCTGGTATTTACGTTGCAGATATATATATATATATATATATATATGTTTATGTAAGCGAGTAAGTAAGGCATTACATATGTAAATTGCACCAATGTTTGGTACCTTCGTTTCTTACACATATGTGCAGTGATGGTTCTGACTTCTAGAAATGAACAAATATGTTTAATAACATTATATACGCGTATGTGTGTAAGTTTTCTCATCATATCATCATCATCATTATCATCACCAGACTTCCGATTGTGAGATGCTAATTTTTTTTCATACGTGTACCTGAAGAAAGTGCTCGGTTTTTCTTCGTATGTGTATTACGAATACGTATCATTCTGTGAATTTGATACGACCTAACTACATGAGTCAATTTGGCAATTTTTGTTTTTCAAATCGATTTTTCGTTGAACTACCGACTCCTTGAATTATGTCTCAAATTCTGTTAATTTGATATCATGAGCCGCTTCGAAGTGGTTGGCATGGCGCCGTAACGTTATAATTTTACGAACTTACCAATTAGATAGTATATCAGTTTAGATTCGCCTCCTTCCCCCCGTCCGATGTTACCTCGTAATGAAGTTGCATTGATTAGAAAACTTCTCGAAGCGACGCGCAAAATGTGTTCTTTGACAGTAATTTGAAAATTCTACGAATAGTTTTTCTCGTCTATTTCTATATTGATATAACATTGCATCTTCTCGAATGGGTTTTTTTTTTTTTGGTCAAAAATACCAATATTTGAGGTGTTTCTGGTAAAACTTTTGAAATATTTTTTTGCATTTTTAAAATCCATCACGTTACGGTAAAGTTATGATAACGTTATCGCGGTGTTACTATTACGTTATTGTAATTCAATCATACCATTATTATAATATCGTCATATTGTTGCAATGACATTACTATACGGCTGTAATAACGTTTACAAAACTTTATGGTATTCAAGTGTTGCCATATTGCAGTTATAACGTTATTGTAACATAACCATCATGGTAATATAACGTTATTATGACACTACTATAACATTTATTATACCGTAACCATGATTTTACCATCTATAATCATCGAGGTAACTGCCAGAAATTTACTGTTTCTATCAAGGTATTTACTAGTAATTTACTGCAATTATCGAGGTAATTACTAGTAATTTACTGTAATCATCGATGCAATTACTAGTAATTTACTGCAATTATCAAGGTAATTACTAGTAATTTACTGCAATTATCAAGGTAATTACTAGTAATTTACTGTAATTATCGAAGTAATTACTAGTAATTTACTGCAATTATCGAGGTAATCACTAGTAATTTACCGCAATTATCAAGGTAATTACTAGTAATTTACTGCAATTATCAAAGTAATTACTAGTAATTTACTGTAATCATCGATGTAATTACGAGTAATTTACCGCAATTATCGAGGTAATTACCAGTAATTTGCTGTATTCATCAAGGTAATTGCCAAGAGTATAAAAATTAGAGCCTCGCTATTGAAAGCCACAATTATTTACTTTCTTGCGTTTTAATTCCAGAATTCAAGACTTCAATTATGCTTAAAATTTTTAGGTTTCAATGTCCCTTCTTTGATTTCAAAAAAAGAGTTGTTCCTGGCCTACCTCTTCGCCCCGCCCTCCATTCAGCTAGGAAGTTGAAATTCAGTATGTGGAATTCGTACGCGACATAGATGTGCCTTTTAGGGCTTTCGACTTTTCAGACCCCTGCACCTTCTCCCAATTCCAAATATCTAGTTTTGGTCGTTTTTTTTATGCTTTCAGTTCGTTCCCTGCGCAACAGATGTAGTAGAGGTCGTAGATATGCCTTTTTCAGATTTCAAATTTTCAGCCACATTATCTCCTCCTCCCCCCGAAGCACCAAAAATCTCATTGACATACATCTGTTTCGAACTAGTAGAATTACTATTCCACAAACGACCCATGATTCGACGAAATTCGAACATCTCAAAGTCAAGAGTATTATTCGAGTCTCATTCCTTGGAAATAGTCGATTGGATCGAGATTCATTTTTGCATTATCGAATGTTGCGTTCATTGCAATTTCGCAAAAATAATATTGAAAAGAGCTGTGTAGGCGGGTAGATGGCATCGGTGGTCACGAGACCGTAGCCTGATGATCATTACACGTACGTATGGTTGCGTCGCGACGCCCTCGCCCTTTTAAGACATTGTTGCGCGAAAGCGACGCGACGCAAGAAGCCAGCACGGACCGAGATTAGGACGACCGACGACGACGTTGGCGGTGAAATGGCGTGTGCCGTACGCTCTCGTACGTATAAAATTGTGTACTGATAGCGCAGTCCGGTACCGTACCGTGCCGTACCGCACTTCGCCGCGTCGCCGCAAGTATTAATAGATTGCAACGAACGAGGTCGTCGCGATGCAATTGAAATTGATGCCGGCCTACGTACACCATATGGACTCGTGTGGCTGAGCAGGGTGACAAGAAGGCAGGAATCGGCTTGTCTTCTGGCGCTTCTCTTTGCCTTTTGGTGTAATGTAGGTTCCCTCTGCTCGTCTTCAACCCCTCCTACATTGTTATTTCTTGAGTTTTGTGCATGTGTTAATTGCGATCGTTGTAGGTAGCGTGTGTACGTAGCATACATTGAAACGTCGCGACGACAACGTACCGGATGATTGTAGAAAGAAATTTTGGCATATCAAGTCGCCGGCCAGTGATAATTTCACCTCTGTTGTACATTTACATATTTTTGTAATTCTTTTGTGAGAGACGCCGCACGTGTACATGTATATTTTGCGTATACTATTGGTACCGAAAAAAAATGCCCTAAAATGTAAACTAATCACCTTAGTTTGATAAACTGATCGATGATCATCTAATCTACCGAAGAACTGTTCATTACATCCATCCTCTTACGATTTGTTTACTCGAGAAATGAAGGAGGAGGCTGTTAGTACCAATATCGGGTAGCAGATGCTGCTGTATGGTTTCTCACCTGGCCCATATGTCTTGGTAAATTTCAAGTGTACGTTTCACACCTGTGATTAGACTTTTCCCAACTTAGCCGAACGTATAAATCCTAGGTAGGTAGTTCGCACGATCGAAATGTTTATTTTTTTTCGTTTACCTTTCCTTCCAATCCCACATCTAAACAACTACTTCATCGGCTCAGAAAATAGAGGAGAAAAGCTAATGTACTCTCGTATACGTTCTTAAAAGCTCTTTCGGTTCCTGATACCGATATCCGCCAAATGAGAAAAAGAAAAGGGTACTGTACTGCGTAAGCAGATAAATAAGTGTGAAGAGTATCTGGTGAAGTGTTAGTGTTGTAGGGAGGTAAAGAAACCAGAGAATTATGAATGATCGAGGAGTGTTCACAACGTTTCATTCTCACCCATCTCATCCCCTTACCCTTTGTGATTTTCTCAAACATCCTGTGTAAGGTGTCAAGAGCAATTGGCCACCCTTTTTTCCCCTTCATTTCGATCTGTGTCGTCTTCTCTATCTATGCACGATTTTTCTACGAAAACGGAAATATTATTACTTACGAAGATGATGAAGGAGTTATTTTGGGGGAAAAAAAACAAAAAATCGTCGTACCTTGAAAAAGAATAGAATGAAAAAAAAAGGCCGGAAATATCGAATTAATTGCTCGATTACCGGGCGTGAAAGTTTCTTTTTTCGACTCTGCCTGCTACGCTGCCCGGTACTTTGTATTTCTCACTTGCTCATTTGCTCTCCTTTTTTTTTCTTGGGCGCCTAGCATGGCATGGCATGTTCATCAATGGAAAAATAACATCCGGTTATATCGTATTGTTAGACGCGCCTTTTTCACCCTGCTTTTACCCTCGTAATAATGCGTACTCTTTTTTTTCTCTAGTACCTACTTTGGAAAAGGGTGCATATTCCCGACGATGAGACGCTGCGCAGCATTACTTATCTGTTGCTTTCTTTTTTATGTGCGTAATCATAATAATAATGTGTTAGAAGATAAATTAAACCAAAAAAACGAGGAAGTAACGTTTAGAAATAAATGGGTCTTTTTGGGAGAAGGAGGTGCGGTGAGAAGTATACAAGAGAAAATTATGAATAGTTAGAGAGATACGTGTACCTAACGTACGTTTTAATAATAGAAATTTCTCATAGATTTTGGTAAGAGGTGCCCCTTTTTATTGATAATTGCCTTGATTTAGTGCTATTGACACGAAACAAATGGATCGTGGTGGTGGTGGTATATGGTATAAGGGTTTCACTTTTTATCTCATTACCGATTACTTTTGTGATCTAGTCTACAATACCCGCTTATTTTCTCCCTTTTTAAAATTGCCATCAAGTATCTATATCTCATTCATTGTGGAAAAAAGTAGCACAATTTTTTCCTTTAAACGATGATTTATTGTTGGATATGATGAAAAGATGCCGATATCAAAATGTACAGTTTGCACGAGGCAATTTCACAAAGAACTCCACGACTGCTGAATAACTGTCGTCGTCATCGTGATCGTCGTCGCCGCCAATGCCTTCGTACTAGGAAAAATACATATATAACTCCATTATACACGTTGGTATAATGTACATTTCGCAGAAGAAAAGTTGAAGAAGAGGTGACAGCTGTAGAAGTTCGGCGGGGGCTTGGAGGGGCACTGGTCGTGGAAAATTTATCTCATCCGTTAGACACGCGGCCGATCGTCCTTGAAAAAGTATTTAAATTGGCAATTTTTCACTCATTTTTACCTTGACCTTGACTCTGGTTATCTGGCCGGTGTATTAACCTTGCGTCGAATGCTAGGCGGTTGGCTATATAGCATGGGACGCGAGGTGCGGGCATATACGATTTCTTTTCACGTTATACATCGGTGACAGTTATGGGTGTTATAGTTGAATCAGTAGAGTTGTTTCTTCGTCTTGCTATCTCTCTCAATTTTTTTTTTATTCAAGTCAAAAATACGATATGTGTTAGCATCGCGTCATCTTAGACTAATTATGCTTTTTTTTCGAATCGAAAATATACATATATATGTATTGTGAACATTACGAATGTGTGGAGATCTAGATTAATTGAAATGGTATGCAATATATCTATTATAGTTTGGAAATGCAATTTTTTCAATGTAGTATCACGTCTACTCGAATTGCCTGACAGGAATGTGTTATAAAGTCGTAACTGTATCGTATTTCTGAAAAAAAGTTGTAATTACCGATCATTTACCATTTTTACACGGTAATTTTCTAGAATTACCGAACACTCGAAAGTAATTTTCCAACAACTTGGGAAAATTTATGAAAATGCACTTTTACACTCTGGTAATTACCGGTCGTTTACGTGGTAATTTACCTCATCCCTATGATAATTACCAGTCATTTTCCATTATGACGCGATAATTTTCAAGAATTACCGTAATTACTGAACACTCTGGCGTAATTTTCCGTCAAATTGTAAAAATTTACAGAAGTTGACCTTCGCACTACGATCAGTTGCATGTAATTTATCGTATTGGCCAAAATAATTACTAGTAATTTACTGTAATTATCCGAGTTATTACCAGTAATTTACCGTAACTATCCGATGTTATTACAGGCGATTTACTGTATTCATCAAGGTAATTACCAGTAATTCGCTACAATCATCAAGGTTATTACTGGTAATTTACAGCAAGTATGAAGGTGAACTGGTGGTTAACGGTAATTATGATGGTAATCGCTGGTAATTTATCATGATTATGCAGGTAATTACTGGTAATTAATCATAGTTATTGAAGTGATCGCCGGTAATTTACCACAAAGATGAAAGCAATTTCTGGTAATCCGCTGTGATTATCAAGGCAATCACCAGTAATTTACAGTATGAAGGTAATTACTGGTAATTTACATGAATTATTAGGGTAATTACCAGTGATTTGCTATAATCATTTATGTAAATACCAGAAATTTACCGTAATTATGGAAATAAAAATACCGGTAAGTGACCGTAATTATGGAAATAAATAATACTAATTTACCGTAAATATTTGAATTTAGAGGGCAATTACTGGCGATTTACGGTAATTATGGAGGTAATTACTGATAATTTATCATAATGATCGAGGTAATTACTAGTAAGTTATTACGATCATCACAGTAATTACTGGTCATTCATCGTAATTATTACGATGATTACGGTAATTCACCTACATTACGTAATTTTTTTTTTCAATTTTCTTATCTTGGTTTTTAAGGGCTCTTATCATAAACCCACATCATTAGTCTCGCGTAAATACATAAAATCTCGGTAAAAAAGGTAATTTTCTTGTAACCAGGATATTTTCTCGATAATATGAAGTTGTTCAAATTTTTTTTCATTTTAAATTTTAAATTCGAAAGTAGTGCTATTACTGGTGTGGAAGTTGAATTATGGAAAAATCTTAGGCAATGCAACTACACGTGTAAATCAACACTAAACCATTTACAAAAGGCCAAACGTGTAAAATCAAATAACAACAACATTGATAGCGAAAGGAAACCCTACGTGTCCTAGAAAAACGATACCATCGTTACCCTGTACAGAATCCGGATTCGTCCAGTACCAAGTAGATTGTTTACGTTTACGATTATTTCGATTTAGGTGGTGTAAGTCAGTAGTGAGCGTGTAAATTATCGTCGAACAAGGCACACGTACTGGGAAATAAAAATTAAAAAAAAAGAAACCATAGATTAAAGAAACGGTTATTTATAAATCCTACGAGTTAACGTTTTAGTACACGGTCAGATACACGAATATCACTGACTTTGTATTCGCGAAATATTTAATCGTCTCGATAAGTAGTACAAGTGGAATTCCCCAGCTCAGCAGATCGCCACTGCTACTGTGAGAATATTCATTATCAGAAGATGTATCAGTACGGTGAGGTGGAAGAGGAAGGCGAGTGGAAGTAATATGGTTTGTTTGTACGCGTAATTATCTAAATTATAGGAAGAGCGAGGAAGAGATAAAAATATACTTCGCTCGGAGGAACTGGTTATATTTGCCACTACGACGATATGCGCTACATGCTATTGCTGTGTGTGATGGTCGAGAAACGAGTCGAAAGAGATAATAAATGTTTGAAGCACGCTGCTGTATGCGTATGTAGATATATTTGTACCCGTAGCTGCAAGCTGTATGCATGCTTGTGACCCACACAATTTGTGTATATATGTATATACGTAACGTAATTACGTAAAACGCGATACTGGAATTTTTCATACCGCATCAGAATCGTAATGATGACGTAGCGAAGTATCGGCGGAATTTTTGTTTTGTTATGTTGGGATTATTTGTTTTGTTCTGTCTGTTACGAGAACATGATTAAGATGCAGAATATGTATTTTCCGGACTGTGATGAATTTTATATTTAAAGTTCTATCGTAATTTGATAATTTTTCGTTAGCTTTCGGCGCTTCGCTACGAATTAGGAAAAAATTTAATTGTATTTTTTTTTGGCGACCATTTTCTGGACCCAACTTGTACATTGGTTTGAAATTATAAAGGTTCACGTAACGTATGTGGGTAGCTAGGTAAGCAGCCTAAGCACCTACGTATTACGTGAATTAGCCATCACGTATACAATATATGTAGTATACCTACGACGAACGCTACGCTACGCACCGGTCGAGAAGGATAGATGAATTTTGGACGAAAATTTGCTGCAGTAGAGGCAAAGGGTGGCGAGAGCGTTGAGCGCGTGTAAGAAGAGCAGTTTGATGATGATGTATTTGCCATCGCTTATACGCGCAACAATAGAAAGGGCGAAGTGAGAAACGATGACGTAAATAGGTACCTACTTACTTACCTATCTAGCTAACTACGAAGCAAGAAGGGTGGTTTCCAGCGTTCCGGCTAAACGAAGGGAGGTTATTGCGTCGGAAAATTTATAATACGGTGGATGAGTGGTCGAGTAGAGGAGAAGAGAAAACAGAGTACGTTATTGTTATACTATGCGTAGCTGTTCTAGGTAGTATACGAATATTGGATAAAGGGATTAATGTTATAGTATTTCCGTTGCGTCGACTATCTATGACGACAACGGAGGCCGCAGTGATAAAGACGTGACGTCAACATTTCTCCTACTACCTGTAAAACCCTCCTGTACGTACATAATATGTGGACATAATTTGTCTTGGTGTACCTAATTTTTTAGGTTTTTTGAGGTTAAAGATGAACCTGTAGTTGAACGAAATTTAATATTTGAATAGAAAAAAACTGTAGTATGGCCGAATATTTTCAAAGCGTCGATCTAATTGAGCCGAAATTAATCTGCATAAGAATATTCGTGTTTTGTGAAAATATACTCTTTCTCTGCCCCTCTCTGTTTCTCTCTCTCTCTCTCTCTCTCTCACCCTCCCTCCCCTTTTCCATTCAACTTCCGCTCAAATTTTCCAAACTAGAGTAGTTCAATTTTTAGTGAAAGGGAAATAGAGCTATGAATATGGTAAAAATTTAAGGCTCTCAAATTCTTCCATTTCGTTTCATTCAAAATTGAAGAATCTTCGAAAAATCGAAATGAATATTTTTTTCTATAAATTAATTTACGAGATATCAGCGACGTAAACAAGGAGAATGTGTTTGAGCAACCTTCCCCCCCCTCTCCCAAACGATTTTTTACGTAAAAGTCCATTTATATACGCGAAGAAACGGTGATATTCAGTATCAGAAACTTGGAAATTTGTCAAAATACTCGTTTTTTGATCCCTGACTCAAATTTTTGCAAAATTTTCGTTCTCACTTCGCTGAGGCTGTATATTTTTAATTTTATTAAAAATTTCAGCAACCCCCGTCCTCCCCCTCCCTTGAAGTTGGCAATTGTTACGCCACTGTTGGATGTATTATTTATATCAGAAATTGTGATTTTTGACCAATTTTCACCATTTTCCCTTTTTTTAAGGGTTTTAAGGGTTTTAAAAAAATGTCAGCTTTCACGTTTTTCACGATTTTTCTGTAAAATTATGTAAAGTTTTTTTCTTTGGAATACAAATTTTCGAGGCTACTGATGGAGCGTTTCAATTCTAGTTTTGTTTTGAATGTTGAAGAGGAAAAATTAGGGGAAAAAAACAAATTCATGTAATTACGGTAACTTAGAATAAATTTTGGATAGTCACCATAATAATTACGGTCAATAACTGGCAACTACTTTGATAATTACGGTAAATTACCGATAATTATCGTGATTAAGATGACTTGCGAGTAATTACCGTGATAATGACCATATGTTACCCGTAATTACCGCGATAATCACAATAAATTACCAGTATAATTACAGTAAAGTACGAGTACTTACCGGTATAAATTACTAGTAATTATCATGATAACTGTGGTAAATTGCCGCCAACTGTCTCGATAATTACAGTAAATTACCGGTAGTCGCCGTGATACTTACAGTAAACCACCGGTAATTACCATGATAATTACAATAAATTACCATTAATTACTGGTACAATCGTGACAACTTATCCGCAAGTACCAGGATAATTACAGTAAATTACCAGTTATTACCGCGGTATTTACACCGAAATATACGTAATTACCGGTATAATTTAGACAAATTATCCTCAACTACCGGGATAATTACAGTAAATTACGTGTAATTACCGCGATAATTACACTGAAGTACCCGTAATTACCGGTATAATTGCGACAAATTGTCCGCAATTATCGAGATAGTTACAGTAAATTACCAGTAATTACCGTGTTAATTACACGAAAGTACCCGTAATTACCCATATAATGGCGGTAAATTACCAGTTAATATTGTGATAATTACAGTAAATTACCGGTGGTTACCGCGATAGTTACGATAAATTGTCGATAATTACCGCGTTGATTACAATAACGATAAATTATTGATAATCACCGTGATAATTTCGATAAAATTATCCTCTTCAATTGGATCCTCAATCATATAAGATGGACAAAACATCACTTGAGACTAATTATGAGAAGAAACAGACTTAGTTGCGAGTAAATCTAATTCTTGTGTTCAACGTGAGCCTGCTGCGTGCAAATTAAGAGAATAATTTTTTATAGAGATTTCAATAGAAAAGAAAAGGGCGTCTGACGAAAAAATTCCATAAAATTATTATTTTAAGCAAATATTTTTATTTCGATGATAGAAAGAGTAAGATTTTTGAATTGTGCTTAAAATTTTATGCCATTTTGGTAGACTGCATTGGAACATTATCGTGTAAATTTACATCGCAAAATTATGAATGAGTTCGCATTACCCTGGTATTATCATCAATTTACGAAAATATTTTACCAGTCCAAATTGAAGTTTTTAGTGTGTGTTGTTTGGGATCAGGATACATTATTCCTTTTCGAAATTAGATATCTGTATACCCCCCCTCCCCTCTCGTTTATTCTTTAACCGTCAACATTGATTTAAAATTACTCTCCGCGTGTGATCGATGGTTTAACCTACATATTAATCATTTTCGTTATGTGATTTTTTCGTTTTACAGAAATTCATTCCGATCATACGTATGGCCCCTTTATCGCCTATGAGTGAAAATGAGGCGGCGCTGAAGAAGACTACTAATTGTTGTAACGGACAAGCGAACACGATGGTATCGCCGACGTCGACGGCCTCGACCACGGCCATTCCTACAGCACCTTCGGCGACCACCACCGTAGCGTCGTCCAATTCGACGCCGTTAAAAAGCACGACGATGACGTCGACGACTACGGCGACTACGACCACGACCACGACTACGCCGGCTACCGCTACCACTGCCACTGCCAACACGAACGCATCTCCAGCTACGCCGATGATGCCGCCGACCAAAAGAACGCCCAACGATTTCATCTTCGGTAAAGTGATCGGCGAAGGGAGTTATTCGACGGTAAGTTCGACGTGTACACGATATGTTTTCAAGTACCATACCATACCATACGTTATCGTTATATACCATGCTTAGCAAGGTCTGGTCTGGTCTGGTCTGGTCTGGTCTGGGCTGGGGGTAAAAACTACAACCACACATATGATATGTGTCACTATTACACCATCCTTTATACGTATGTACCGTGGTAAAAGGTTTAACGCGAGCTATTTTACGAGGAAATTTCGTATTACCGAGAATTTCGTAATTTCGCCCGCAGACGACATGGCACGTGCCAACCGTGTTGTTGGTATTGACATTTTTTTTTTTTTACGCTATTAGCGATCGTGTAGTCATTCGATGTCGCCGGGCTTAATAGTAATTAACGTATAGCTCGAATTTTTCCATCGAAAATACGACGACGAGTACTGCGACGATGATGGTGAAGAGCACAAGTAAGGAGAAAGAGGTAGGGAGGGGGCACAAGGTGTAAAAGTGCGCTGCGCGTGTACACGTATTGAGTGGAGAGCACGACCAGACGACAGAGTGATGGTTCGATGTTTCGTTTGTCGCGATCGAATTCTCTTTCCATTGAGTAAAATTACGGCCAACATCGAATGGATATTGCTAAAAGAAAAAGAAAACCCGACCAGAGAGGAGAGGAGAGGTATATTGGCGCTTATGATAGAGAATCCGGCGTTGTACATACGTTGAACCGAGCGCACTGCGATAGAGCGCTCGTGTTAGTCTTTCGCTTTCGTAATTCTACGAAAAAAGAAAAACGTACGATGCATGTGAGTTGGGAGAAAGCGTGCGAGCAATTATGGGCGATAACGAAGCCCACTGAAAGATAGAACAGGTGCTCTTCGGTCTCGGTCTCGATGTGTGTACGGTACGTTGTACGACCGACCCTATAATACCTAGAATTGTAGAATCCAACGTAGGTGATATGTACCTATCTCGTGTACCTGTGCGCCGTATATAATTTTTTTTTTTTTCCTGCTTTCTGTACAATTTTCACGTGATTCCCATGTTTGTAATGGATGATGTGTGGTAATACTCTGGTTATAGTATGTGAGTTATCAATGTCTCGTCGACGACCGTAATGTATTGTATACGAATGTGTACGAGTTGAACGCGGACTTCGAAGAAATTAATACGATAGCGAAAGTGCTTTATAATAACATTGTGTCAGAAGCTGAGAGAGAAAATCAACTCGTAAGAGGAAATTGCTAAGGTTTTCATACTCTGTAATTTTTTTCCTCCTGCTGTACATTTCATAAGGCGCGTTCAGTTATTGGCTGGTCTGTGTTCTGTAGATCTTGCCTCGAAGTTTTACAACTTTTTGTTTCGAAACGATGGTGAAAATTTTGAGACAAATGGATGGTCCCCGCCTCCCTCACTCTGCGGATAATAAGGGCCAGTTTTGAAAATTTTGAAGAAAAAAAAGCATCGTAATGTGTTCCTTTTTGAGGCTGATTTTCCTAAAGCCAAGAAGATACGTGAATTGTACATTCATGAAATGAAAGAGATGCCTACATTTCGCAGCTTTGAGGCGATGCTAAGAGGAGCTGGCACATTTAGGATAATTACTAAATCTGTATAGCACACATTTCAACCTCCTAGCTCAATTCGGAGACGAGATAAGCGAGGGACAAACTCGAAGGATGGGAAAACCCGACCAAAACTCCCACCTTTTTTGGAGCTGTAAGAGGTTGCAAGGAGAGTGAAAAGTCGAAACGCTCAAAAAGTACATCTATGGCCCCTACCAAGTGCCTTCATACCACACTTGAACTTCCTAGCTTGATTTAGAGGCGAGATGAGAGAGGAACAAGTTTTTTTAAAGATCAATAAAGGGGAAACCCTCTCATATCTTCCCTCCTAATTGATCTAGGAGGCTGATTTTTGAGTATGTTATACAACTTTTGATTCTCTATCCGTTGGCTGAAAAAGAAACAATTTTTGCGATTTTTGCCCTTCAGCACCCCCCTCTCCAAATTTGGGCAAAACGAAATTTTGACCCGAGGTCATCTCCACTGAAAAATATGAAATTCGCTGTCGATCCGAGCCTATTGCCCAAATTTCACCGATTTTGGTCGGTATCGAGCTAGCTGAGCTAATAATTTTTTTAAGGGTTCAAAATTATGTTTAAAAATGAGAAAAATCGTTCGTTTTGAATTTTCCAAAGGAATGAAGTAAAATGAAATTATTTTGCTTGCATTGTCACCTCCGAAAAGTTAAATATAGCGTCTAAAAAAAACGAAACTTCAAATTTATACGTCCTTGTAGTGTGTTCGCTAGGTTGGGTCAAATTTGTTTGGAGCGGGGGGGGGGAATCTACGAATGCAGGGATTACAATAGTTATAAAATGTCCTCAAATCAATATGGTAAACATTTCAATCCTATATTTCAATTTTTCCAAAGAATCGAAAATGAAATCCATATCCACATCTATTTCGGAAGAGGGGAAGGGGAAATGTTTTAAAAAAACCTCCTTCGTGTACGTTTTCAGATGATCGCAAAAAACACAAAAAGTGTCATTTTTTACCACCCCCCCCCCCAGGCAATGATAAAAAAAATTGACACCAATGTCTATTTTGAGTGTAAACTTATGAAATGGTTTCATTTTTAATAAAAACAATTTTTTTAATCAGATTTCAATTTTTTGAAAAATTTTGAACTTTGGATTCGTTTTTTGGCTAATTGAAAAAGTTGAGTCGAGAGGGCTGAAGCTCTTAGCTCGTCGTTTTGAGTAAATTTCGCTACTAATGTAGCCCAGTCTCGTCAACTTTTGCATTTCCAAAAAAAAAAAAAAGCAAAAGCAAAATTTCAGCTTCCTAGACTAAATTTTTTTCAACCTGTAAAACTCTTCCAATGTTCAAAAATTTTCAAAAAATATAAATAAACATTTAATTTTTTCAAAAATGAACTTATGACGCATGTTTAAACCCAAAATAGTCAATGACGACACGTTTTCATCATTACTCTTACCCATTCTCTCTCATGCCTCGTTATTTTCATCTATTTTCCTGTAATGATGGTAGATAATCGAAGCGTACTACAAGTACTTATTTCAGATTTAACAATCTTTTAAGTTGACTCATCTCGTATTCGACCTTATTTATCGAGTTCCTTGTTTATTATTATTTTTTTTTTTTTTTTCGTAAAAATTCCTTAAATTCCTCGAGACTTGATAAAACACAAAAATATTGGTGGAAAATTTCCAGTTTTTAATATAATTTTGGTTTATTCGCCAGTAAAAGGCTGGCTGAATAAACATAAAAAGTAAAAGTGTTCTTGTGTTCTATGTTGTGTGGTAATTTTTGGCGTTTTTGTTGTTTTTGTTGATGTTATTGCGTCATCGTCTTCGCCTGCCTAAACGAAAATAACATAAACTTTCCTTTCTGCGTATTTTTCCACCCAATCACAAAATATTGTATTTGGTCTGTATTATTGCTGTGTACTCAAAATGCGTGGAAAATTCCCAATACTCGCTCGATTGCTTGTAATTTGCCCTCTCATTGTGCGATTAATTGAAGGATAATAAAGTTATTAAAACGGTGTTGTGGTTATCGGCTTGAATGAAAATGGAAATAAGTAAGTAGAGTTGCATGATTGGATGTTGAATACTGGTTTGTAGGTGATGGAAAAAATTTTTATTCTTTCTAAGGTTGAATTTTTGATTTTTTTTTTGCCACGATTGAAATACCCGTGATTTTTTTTTAGATGAATCTGTGGTAATAAAAAATTCGCAATTTTCGATTTATTCGCTGTGATAAAATTACTTCGGAAATTAGTTCGTTTTTAATTATGGTTGAAATTGAATCTAGGTTGTTGACCTTAGTTTATTGATTTTTTTTTTTTAATCGCCGTTGAAAAATTTTAAGAAGCACCACTTACCAATACACACGAGTGAGGGTGATTAAATTCGATATTCGATTTAGTCCACGTCAAAAGAACCCAAGTAGGTCCCTTTCGTCCTATAATTTTGATCAAAAAAATTTTATGAGTTCCTTTCGAATAGTCTAATGAAGAAATCGCCGTTATCTTGGCCTTACCCTTTTAGAAAAATTGGTTGTAGATCGTTTCATTTTTTTTTTCTTTTTTTTTTGGCTATGGTGGAAAAAAGTTAAAAATAACGTCAAATTGATGTGTTAAAAATTTGGAGCCGCTGATTTGACTCTCGAACAATCCCTTCCCCCTTTCCACAGTTCGTTTTAATTTTAAAAAAGTTACACATTTTTGATATCGATGTGTCCGACTGGACTAACTGGGACCAAAAAAAATTTTTTTGGTGTTTTCAGGAGGTTGAAAAAAAATCTAATTTTTCCGTAATTGCAAAAATGACGAAATTTCAAACTCTTAGCTCATTATTTTGAAAACAATCAAAATAAACGATTTTTTTCATTTTTAAACATGATTTTGTGCCCCTTAAAAAACGAAAAAAATTGCAATTTTTTTTATCCCATGCGATGGCATAAATTTTTTTTTCAATTTTTTATATTAATTTTGAAATTTTGTCACCAAATTTGGGGGAGGGGGTCCAGTCAAGAGTCAAATTCGAGACCTCAAAATTTTTACCATGCTGGATTGACGTCGTTTCACAAAATTCTTCATCGGCGCTCGCCCCCCCCCCTACCCCCGGACACTCAAATATTTGAAAAAGAACTACATCTAGCTCGGTAATATTGTGGATGCAAATTTTATGCATCTTGCGGGTGGGGAGGGGGTACAATAGTTGCGTAATGATCTCAGAATAATTGATGAAAATTTTAGTTCTCTGAATCAGTTCTTTCAACTTGCAAAACTGACAAAAATTTTCAAAAAATAAAAAAAAATATTTTCGAATTTTTTTTCGAAAATGGTAGATGAAAAAGCAAGAAAAAATTCTTATTTTCCATGACATTAGAAGTGATGAAAGGATCTTTCCTAATTAAATAGTGAAAACAGCCTTTGATCCGAATTGAGTTGTACATGTTTCTAAATGTTAGCCTCGATGTAAAAACACCCCTTGAAAATTTTTAACCCCCACCCCTTCTCGAAAAATCACCCCCTATGTATCGACGTTTTCGCGAGACATTTCTCCAGGTGACATGAATGATTTTTTTCGAAATTTTCGTGGATGTTGAACATTATGTAAGTGCAATTGTGGAAATTTTTTCAAATTTTTGTAAGTTAGAAACTCAAATTTTTACCCCATGTTGAATTGATATCGTTTCACTATATTTTTCATTAGCTTCGCCCCCCCCCCCCAAGAACACTCAAGCTTTCGAATAAAAATAAAATTGAAACCATGTAGCTGGGTAATATGCTGAACCTAAATGTTGTTTTTTTTTCGATGGGAAAGCCTAGTGGGGGGGGGGGGGTGAGGGGGCTCACAGTAGTTGCGAAATCGCTCGAATATATTTGATAACAATTTTTACTCAAAAAAATGTTCAAAAAATCAAAAACATATATTTTTGAAGTTTTTTTTTCAAAAAATAACTTTTCACTGTCACACTTATTTCTGAAATTTTTAAGAAATATCACGTTCTACATTTTTTTTGAGATTTCTTGGAAAACCACGAAGGAATGGCCAAAATTCAAAAAAATAGATGAATTGAAGTGACATAAAATGATATTTTATTTAATGTCTCATTTTGTTACCTGAAAAATTTTAAGAGAACGTTGGAAACAGAAAGGAACCTTTGTAATATATCGTTCTCTTGTGTTGAATGTTCGTTGTGGTATTTTTGAAAAAATTAAACCAGAAAATTTGTATATTTGGACAGCTAGTATGACCAGTTTGAGCAATAAAATTATAGTCTTGTATTTTCCAATTTTTTACTATATAAAAATCTTCAATCAAAAACTTAAGAAAGCCAGAATTCAAAAGCGCGCTCAGTGTTGTCAACATTCAAACGTAAAATTTCCCACGCTTCAAAACTGTCATAAATTGTAATTTTTGAGATTTATTCAGTTGCGTGATGTTCAGATTTGTAAAATTGGCAACATTGCAAATCGTAACATAATTTTGTAACGTAAAAATGTTACACGATTTTTTCCCCTACCCTGTCTCTCCGATCAGCCCCGTCCCATCTACCTGAAGCTTGACTCATTAAACCTAATTCTTTGAACATAGCAGTTTTTTTTTCGATAGCTAAAAGTTCGCTTTTCAAAATTCCACCAGATTGCTGAAAAAAACAAAAAACAAATCGCGTAATAAGCTTTTCGCGTTGGTTGTGTTTAGCAGCGAATAGCGTTAAATAATAACGCTAAATTTTCTCCCAAACGACTTAACTTGGATACTTACTTATCTGTGCTCGTTTACGAATAGAATAATCCTCTGCGTGTGTATGTGTTTGTAGCGAATCTTCGCATGTTCAACAGGTGACCGCGAATTTCATCTGTTCTGTGCGCCTTTCTCTTTTTCCTATCCTCCTCTTGCGAAGCAACTCGTATCTTAGGATAGGTATACGATTAAACCAAGTTTAGAGAAAAAAAAGCAACGACGACGACGACTGTTTCGTCGATAAATACATTGAATTTGTAAAAATAGAAAAAAAAAAAGCTTCAAGGACGAGCGAGCTATACTCGATAAATCAGGTGTAAAATTAGTTACAACGCGTGGGAAATTCTATAAAAAAAAAGAATAGAATTATGCTCGATATTTTCTAAAACACCATCAGATGCAGAAGGAAAATTGACTATGGGAGGGGGGGGGTAATAAGACGCAGACAGGGTGACTTTTGAGGGATTAAACTGCGGCGGCGTTACGGTTTTATATTTCGACTCGACGTCGGTCGGTGTATTTGTGGGCTCGTTCGTTGCTGAGGAGAGAGGCGAGACGGTCAAAAAGATGTGAATTTATTCGATCAAGTGTAAGGCACGTGTATATTTGAAATTCGATAATACGTATCGAAGTATACGGTAAATATGCGGATTCGTGTAATAGTATACAGTATAGGAAAAAATAATTTTGTCGATGTATCTATTTTTGCAATTCTATTGTGTTCCAATTTTTCTAATTAATGATTGTTTTTTTCCCTTCGTCTATTTTACAGGTATATTTAACCAAAGATATTCACACGCAGAAAGAATTTGCGAGTAAGTAAACGAAATAATAACGACCGTCGTGGTCGTGGTTGTCGAGTCGCGTCGTCGTGCCATTATAAATCGCTGACTGTCTGGATATCTTTTTTCCAATTATTAATTTACTCGAATGAGGCTACGACCACGCTGGATGGTCGGCGACTTTGTTGGTCAAGGCGAATCTGCTGTATAACGGTGATCTTACTCACCACGTACGTGGAAAAAAAGTCCTCTAGTTGACACGTGCGTGTCGTCGCCAAGAATCGCCGTTGGTTGTGGCCTCTTCGTCGTCGACACGTGCGAATTTTTTTGGCGGCTATGATGACGATGACGATGACAACGACGACGACGAAGACGATGACGACGTCCACCAAGACGTTAATTAATTAACACGATATTAATTTCTATTATTTTACTTTGATCCGCAGTTAAAGTATGCGAAAAGCAGCACATAATCAGAGAAAAGAAGACCGAATACGTTAAACGTGAAAAAGATATTTTATATTTCTTAAGCAACACACCGTTCATCGTAAAACTCTACTATACGTTTCAAGATGCCGAAAGATTATGTATCCTTTTTCAATTTCGCACCTTTTTTTTTTTTCGTACTTTTCATTTCGATAAATGTACGCAGCGTTACCCTGGTGGAGGTAGAAGACCATTCAGTAGACTCCACAGCTCTTGGTATTGAATCTCCTTTGCTGACAAGGTTATGTTTTCAACTGGCCGACTTCCTAGCTCAATTTGATGAGGAGATATGGAAGGAACAGCCCTTTTTCGAGGTCTAATAGGGGAGAAAACCCCCATATCTCACCTCCTAATTCACTTAGGAGGTTGATTTTTGGATATGTTTTACAACTTTTGATTCTCTATCAGTTGGCTTAAAAAGGGGTAATTTTTGCGGTTTTGACCCCTCAGCACCCCTCCCCCCCAATTGGAGCATAACTGAATTTTGACCCAAGTTCGTCTTCACTCGTGTATATCTAACCCGTCGCTAAACTGAGTCGATGGGCCGAATTGGAGCGATTTCGGTCGATATCGAGCGGAGGAAATAATTTTAATGTTCGGGGGAAAAAAATTGAAAAAATTTGAATGAAAAAATGAAAATAAATATTTGACGTGACTAAAAATTGTCTTAATAATGGTCTTCCAGGACCCCGAAACGGATTTAGTTGTTATCCCCCTTCCCTCACCCGCCGTAGGTAGATAGACCGTAATGGTCTGGTTTTCATTTCTGATTTTCGTAAAATATTATCATTTTGTGAATCAAAACAAAGCATCGCTTCGCGATACTTTTCCCTTAATCGGTGGTAAGGGTGGATGAGAGGGGAAGATGCAATGAACCTAAAAAGTCGAAACTGCCAAAAGTCATATCCAGGACCCCTACTAAATCTACATACCAAGATTCAACTTCCTAGCTCAATTTGGAGGGGAGTTATGCGAGGAACAAAGTCGAAAAAAAAGAAAACCCGGCCCAAAAAAATACATTTTTGGGGCTGTGAGGGGGTGCAATGAAGCTCAAAAGTCGACCACCCTCCTTCACCAAAAGACATATATATGACTCCTATTTTAGCTTCTTAGTGCAATTAGAAGGTGAGATAGAAGAGGAACAGCCCTTTTTCAAGGTCAAAAAGGGCAAAGCCTTTATATCTCCTCTTTCAATTGACCTAGAAAGCTGATTTTTGGATATGCGGTGCAACTTTGAATTTTTCTATCGATTGACTCGAAACTGAACAATTTTTGAGGTTTTTAGCCCCTCAGCAGCACCCCCCTCCCCCTTCTCAATTTGGGCCTAACTGAATTTTGACCCGCGGTCGTCCCCACTCATTTATATCTTATCCGCCCCCAAACAGTACTTTTATACCGAATTGGAGCGATTTTGGTGCGTATCATCGAACCGGGTAAATGATTTTAGCTTTTTGGGGAAAAAATAAAATAAGATTAAAAGAAATATCTGACTTGCTAAAAAATGGTAGTGATGATCTTTTAGAACCTCAAAACGGAAGCTGATTTTTTGGTATGTTATACAACCGGGGTTGCCTATCGATTGGCTCAAATAAGGACGATATTTGCAGTTTTAGCCGCTCAGCACCCCGTCTCCCAAATTTGGATCGATGGAATTTGGACCCAAGATCATCCTCACTACCCAAATTTGATCGATTTTGATCGCTATCGAGCTGAGTAAATAATTTTTAATTTCGGGAGAAAAATGGGTGAAAATGAAAACTAATATCTAACAAGGCCAAAAAGGGCTGTAATGATTTTCTAAGATTCCAAAACGAATTTTATTCATATTCCCACTTCTCACCTCGACCACCATAAACCGATAGACTGTCATAGCTTCGTTTTTTTTTTTTTATTTACATTGACAATATGAGATAGGAAATCAGGCTGAAAATGCTACAAAATGTTCACCTCCTAAAGTTCATTTTTGGATTTTTGGCGAATTTTTGAAAATTCAAATATTCGTAAATGTGGGCTAAATTTTGCTTTTTTTGTAAATTTGCAAATGACGGGATAGTTCGCAGTAGTTGCGAAATTGTCTGAAAATAATGTGGTGAAAATTTTTATTGCTGCTATCAATTTTTTTAATTTTGTAAAATTGACTCAAACGTTCAAAAATTTTCCATTTATATTCAAAATTTTCATCATTTCCCCCTTTGTTCAGGGATGTTTGAAAAATTTCAATTTCCAAGTTCATGTTTGCGATTTTCTGAAAAGCTTTGAAAAAATAACTATTTCTATCTGCAGGAATATTTGCGAATAGAGGCCAGAATTAAATTTTCAACTGCTGACATTGATTTACGGTGGTTTTGGTGCATGTTGGGGAATTAAATTTTCAACTGCTGACATTGATTTACGGTGGTTTTGGTGCATGTTGGGGAAATAGTGGAGAAATGAATTTTTTGCTCGAAGTTCCCCGAACGTGCGGAAAATATACGACACAAACAATTGAAAAAATTCATTTGTTGGTTTCTCATTACGCTAACTGATGTTATTAGCTGTTGAAAAGTTGACAGCTCGCGCTAAAATTAACCCCTCTCCACTTCTCATTTGTAACCTATCTCCACCTACACGCAGTAACGCATGCGAATATTTAAACGACACGCATATAGACCTACCGACACTGTCGATTATTTTTCCTTAACATCGGCTCCGACACAGATTTCGTATTGAGTTACGCGAAAAATGGCGAACTACTGCCGTACATAAATAAAGTCGGATCGTTCGACCTGGACTGCACGAAATTCTACTCCGGAGAGATACTGGTGGCTTTAGAATACCTGCACAATAACAACGTCATCCATCGCGACCTAAAACCGGAGAATATTCTGCTGGACGAAAATATGCACATCATGATCACGGATTTCGGCTCCGCCACCATGTACAAGCCGCCCAACGAACGACGCTGCAAAAACGGACTGTCGAACGGATGCGGTCGCGGCGATGTGGACGGCGGCGGCGGCGACGACGACGAAGAAGACGAACCTCGCAAACGAAAGAATAGCTTTGTCGGCACTGCCCAATACGTCTCTCCCGAGCTGCTCACCGATAAGCCGGTGTGTCCTAGTTCCGATTTGTGGGCGTTCGGATGTATCATCTATCAAATGATCGCCGGATTACCGCCGTTTAGATCGAGGTAAGATGCGCGCGTCGTTTATACAATGCACTTCGAACCTTGATCTCGCGTATTTACCATGAAATTACGCGAGTTTACCAGCAGTTGCCAGAGAATTACCGTTATTTACCGGTTTTACTTGTAATTTACCGGTTATTACCGCGGTATTTTGATGGAATTACCAACGTATTGACGGTTTTATCGGCTAATTACCATCGTTATGCTGGAAATATCGGTAAATTATGGTTATCGACGGAAAGCAAAGTGAAATTATGTGTTTTCATTTATTTGGATTTTTATCTCGTTTACCTAATTACTGATAATGATCCCGGTTTTGTGGTGGAATTCAATTTTTGGCAGTTATCGATATTTCAAATTTTCTGCATTATTTTGGACCACTTCATGTGTAATTACTGTTAATTACATTCTTTTTTGGTAATTACCAAGAAATGCGTAATTTTTTCGGTAATTACCGTAGATACCATGTTTATCTTATACGTAAACAGAACAATTAATTACGGTATTTGAATATCGTGTTTGGTAATTATTGGTAATTACTGCGATAATAGAAAAAATTTTTAATGTTTCAAGTTGAAATTTTGATTTTTGGAGTAGACTAGGTAGTTACTAATACGAATTTCAAGTTTATCAACTTGTTACTGAAAATTACGGTAATTACCGGAAACATGGATATTCGTAGTAATTACTTCGTTCACTTGATGATCAATTGGTAAAATACTGTAATTGCTGTTAATTTGGTAAAATACCATAATTACAGATAAGCTGAAAAAATATGCACATTTACGGGAAATTTGGTAAAAACAACCGTAATTACATGTAATTGGATAAAATTCCATAATTACTAACAATTTTCAAAATTCTTCTTGAATTACCGTAATCTTTTGACTTATTCGTCATTTGCGCATATTTCAAGTAATCTTGGCAACTGCAAAGCGTTTGATAAGGTTACATTTTTGCATCAGTTGGTTTTCTAATGATTTCATTATGATTTTAATCTTTTTGCAGAAGCGAATACATCATTTTCCAAAAAATAACGAAATTAGAATACGAATTTCCAGATGGTTTTTGTGAGAAAGCTCGTGATTTGGTGCAAAAATTACTGGTAAGTATCATTACGTAACATCTGAAAAAAAAACGTCGCTACAAATCAGTGGTAAGGGAAGGGAGGGTCCCAACGAGCACATCTACGGCCCCCAACTAAATGTTCATACCAAATATCAATTTCTTAGCTCAATTTGGAGGAAAGCTGTGCGAAAAACAAACTCATAAAATAGGAAAAAACCGACCAAAAAACTACATTTTTAGGGCTGTGAGGAGATTCCGTAATGTGGATGGAAAGTCAAGACTCCGCAAAAAGCACATCCAGGATCCTTATTAAATCTACATACCAAATTTCAATTTCCTAGCTCAATTTGGAAGGGAGTTAGGCAAGGAACAAACCCAAAACATGTGAAAACCCGGTCAAAAAACCACATTTAAGGACTGTGAGTGGGCGCAATGGATCTGAAAAATTGATACCCCAACAGACACATTTTTGTGAGTCTACATGCCAAATTTCAACTACCTAATTCAATTTGGTGGGGAGATAGGAGTGGAACAGCCCTTTTTCAAGGTCAAAAAGGGGAAAACTCTCATGTCTTCCCTCCTAATTGACCTAGGAGGCGGATTTTTGGTTATATTATACACCTGTCTGGTGATTGGATCAAACAGGAATAATTTTTTCGATTCGAATCCCTCCGCACCCCTATCCCCAAATTTGGGCACAACTGAATTTTGACCCACGGTCATCCTTACTCATTTGTATCTAATACTCCCCGAAACTGCGCCTGAATACGGAATTGGAACGATTTTGCCCCCGCCCCCCATCTGCCATCCATCGTCAGACCATAGTGATAGCGTGGATTTCATTGACAATATGGCATAGAAAGTCAGGCTAAGAAGGGAAAAGCTTCAACACCCCTCCCACCCATTGATGGAGGAAGCTGATTTTTTGGTATATTATGCAACTTTGGGTTGTCTATCAATTGGCTCAAAAAAGGAAAATATTTGCAGTTTTAGCCCCTCAGCACCCCCTCCCCCAAATTTGGGTCTGACAGGATTTTAACTCATGGAATTCGACATTCCCCCCTCCCTCATCAGCCATAAGTCGATATACTGTAATACCCTTGTTTTCATTGATAATATTACCTAGAAAATTAGGCTAAAAAGTGAATACCTGACATGGCCAAAAATGGTCGTGATGGTCTTCTAAAGCCCTAAAATAGATTTTGTTGACATTCCTCCCCTCAACCACCGTAAGTTGATACACCTTAATAACCTGGTTTTCATTGAAAATATGACATGAAAAAACACACTCGCAACAAAGTCACTATAAAATAATCGATAGTCAAAACTTATCAAATAATTATTATCGTTCAATAGTATTAATTCTCATTCTTTCAAATTCTAGGTTCTCGATTCTAACGACAGACTGGGCGCCAAAGATACCACTCGATACACGTCGATTCGTAGTCATCCGTTTTACGAAGGCTTAGATTTCGATACGTTGCAACAAACCACTCCTCCTCAAATATACCCTTATTTGCCTGGACGCACTTCAAATAGTCAAGAATTACGTAGTCATTATAGAGTAAGTACCATATAACATATCAGCATGCTCCCCCCCCCCCTTCCAACGGCATGCCTATTCCATGTACCTACAATAGCGAAAAGTACTGATTCACGATTTGTGTTCTCGTTTTGGTCCAGGTACCGGATCATTTGGAGCCGGGTTTAAACGATAAACAGCTAACCAGACTGCTAGGCTTAGATATTAGGTGGGCCGAACCGGAACAACCGCCTCAGACTGCTAGACCGCGTAAGAAATCCGGCGTTATGGATTTGAACGCCGAAGAAATCAAAGAACAGCTCGATAAACAGAAACGTTCCAGTAAATGGGATTCGATGGTGCAAGGCAATCTCATACTGAAACAAGGACTGATTGATAAACGAAAAGTGAGTCGTTGGTTGTTGAATGGCATTTTTTCTTTTCCATCTCATATCAAAGATTATGTACCCACACCTACCCACCTACTACCTACTTGAGAATCTATCAGAGGTAGTTGGTATTGAAGGTTTCAATTCTAAATATTCGATCGATTCACCTGTTCTCCTTTTAATTCGCTCTTATTGTACTATCAATATTTTTTACGTCTGATCTATGTTTTCTGAACTTCCATCTGTAGAAAAAAAAAAATAGAAAAAAAATGAATTATTGGCGAAAATACTCGCGCGAGCAGGACTACCTTCCATTATTATATCTGATGTATTTTTTGATTTTTTTTTTTTTAGGGATTATTTTCAAAACGGCGAATGCTACTGTTAACAATGGGTCCTCATTTATATTACGCGGATCCAGTTACGCATACGCTTAAAGGCGAAATACCTTGGAGTCCTGAATTAAGAATAGAGCCTAAAAACTTTAAAACATTTTTCGTGCACACTGTAAGTTGAACATTGTGAAAACATATACTCTGACGCTCTCTTAGTACAATAGTTGGTGTATTTTCACCCATCAAGCTTATGCAAATCGTATTTACAATACTTGGATAGTTTTTATCTGAAGTGGTAGTTTTTTTATTTGAAAAAAAAAAAAAAAAATTAATTCAATTGTATGTAGTTTGATTTGGAAGGGGAAAAAAACAGTAAGCTTAGTTAATCGACTCTTGGGTACTTCGTCATCGATAGTTAGATTGTGCTTTGTAAATATTTATTCTTTACCATGCATATTTGAGAAGATACAGGTCGACTATATCTACGTATAATAGATGTAGTCGCAGCTCGTGCAGAGACCCGGAGTCCATTCATAGGCCTCGACTCTTGACTCCATCTGACTCCGGAGTCTTGGTCTTACTGACCATTAAATTTGATATCTCCACTCCGGAGTTGGCGAAGGATCCAGTTTTTATTACTCCAAAATTGCACCCCCCAGATCCGGAGTCATTTTCGAACGTTGACTGCTGACTCCATCTGACTCCGGAGTCAACCGTAGTTACAGTCAGTTTGGAATCATTTCTACCCCGACTCCGAACATTTGACTGCAGGGTCAACTGAAAGACTGTGCCATGAATCCGAAGTCATTCCCAAATCTTGATTCTTGACTCTATTCTGATTCCGAAGTCAGAATTTTACTGAACTGAATTTCAATATCCCAACTCCGGAGTCGTAATCTTACTGACCTTTGATTTCGATACTTCGACCGCGGAGTTGGCTAAGGATTCAGTTTTAACGACTCCAAAATTTCACTACTGACTCCGAAATCATTTTCAGACTTCGACTCTTCGACTCCAGCTGACTCCCTAGTCGTAATTCTACTGAACTGAATTTTGATATTTCGACTCCGGAGTCGGTCTGAAATTCATCGACTTCAATTGTGTGACTTGACTCCGAAGTCACTCCGGGTCTCTGAGTCGCACATTATTTTTATTGTCAATTTTTTAATTAATTAATTTGATTACGATTTTCTAATGTTTTGTCTTCATTATTTTACAGCCTAATAGAACATATTACCTAGAAGATCCGGAAGGATACGCTTTAGATTGGTGCAAAGCCATCGAAGAAGTTCGAATTAGTACTTACGGAGCGGACAATACATAACGATAATTGAATCGTTTAGAATAATTGATAATTTATTTAAATTTTAGTTCATATGTCTTTTTCCTTTCATTATTTCTCTTTTTCTTTCTTTCTTTTTTTCTTTCTTTCGTTTTCTACTACCCACGTTGATATTATGTAAATTAATCGCGAACCTGTTAATTTCTTGTAATTTTAATTTTGTTATCGAGAAATTTTCCAATTTTTCGCCAGTCACAAAATAATGCAATTTTTTCTACTATCGAAAAATATGTATGTAAATTTCGGAGCTTTCGAGGGACATTGCGTGAAAACGAGCACAAAACAGGGATAGGGGAGGCGTTCCGGTTATTCGTGTTATAAGTCAAGATTTTTACGAATTATCGTTGACTCGAAATTTTATTCTCAGCGTTTGTTTTTCATTTTACTCCTTCGTATTGTAATAAAAAGTGATCGACGATCACTTCGTCGTAGTCGTTGTTCGATATTCGTAATTATCTTACCGAGTATTATTTTTAATTATTGCGATGTCCTAGTCTATTATAATTCGATAAACTTTCAACTATGGAGTTGAAGGCGAAGACGTTGCGAGTAGTCTCTGTGATATTGTTCGTTAACATTTTTTTTTTTTTTTTTCACTTTCTATTCTACTTCGAGGTAATTATTTTTTTCCTTTATTGTGTAGTAATGTTATAATTATTTTGTTGCGAAAAACCGGATTCGTTTTTTTCTCTCCTCTCCACCAGTGCCTTCTCATCTCATTTTCGAGTACCCTACCCTCCCTCCTCGGCTCCACAAACCGTGTCTCGAAATCTTGCGTAGCCAAATTAGGTAAATTTATTTTCTAGGCACGCAGCTAACTCTTATTTTGCTTTTTCTTTCTGCGATTTAACGTGATTTTATACTATTTAATTGGAGCTGCGTTGTGAAAGGAAAAGCAACAAGAGAGACACGATATGTTCAAAGGTACCTTTGACTCGTTCTTTTATTAGTTACCTTTAATAGTTACTTCGTGTGCGCGTGTGTTGTATTTACTATTTTTTATTACTACTATTATTATTATTATTGCTATTATTATTAATGTAAGGAATTTCATTTTTTTTTTAAATTCGATATGAAAAACAAATGAAAAATTTAAAAAAAAAAAAACTCACGCGATGTACATTACATTCGTACATCGTTTTGTTACGCGAAATTAATTATTTCGATATTATTTTTTTCGACGATTTAGGTCATTTTCTCCCCTTAATTGGTTAAATTATTTAGCGATGATCTGAGAGTTTTTAATTATCTTGGGTTAATTTATTTATTTATTTATTTATTTTGTAAATATTTTTCTCCGGATTTTTTTCTTCTCCGTTTATAGCGAAATTTGTTATACAAATGTATATAGTAAAAGCACATGTTTCGATTTCGGTCTTTGATCACCGATCCTTTTTTTTTTATTATTATTTTTATTCTTTACGAAAAACAAAAAAAAAAACGAAGATTTTCTGCCGTAAGAAAATTATCGTAAACGATACGAAATTTTTTTTTAAATAGTCAAATGTGTTCATACTAGAAAATTTTCATTCTTTTTTCTTATTTAATCGTTCGGATGAATAAGCCGAATTTTTTCTTCGAAAAATAAATAATGAATATTAAATAATAATTGATAGTTATTTATAGATACTGGTGTTAAAACTAGTCAAATTTTGTCTTCATTTTAGTATTTGTATAAAAAAAAAAAACATGAAAAATTAAAAAAAAAGGATATAAATATAAAAATTGGTGGTTAGATCGTGTTATGTCAACATAGTAGAACGACAAAAGCAAAATTTATTTATGGTAATAATGATTGTTTACTCTTCAATCGGTATACAGGGTGTAACATAAATGCTGAAAAAACACGTCGTTGAAAAAAGAAATGAATGTTGTTGAATTTGTTTTCTTATAAAAGAATTATACTACTACGTATACCAATTTTTTTCTCGTATACTAATAATATCGTCGTAATCTGACTGAATATTTTGTAATAATGCAATAAATTTTAAAACTTGACATGTATTGTTGTTATTATTATTATTTATTTAGGTGCAGCAATTCCGATTTGACTGATAAGATTTTATGAACTCATACAGAACCGAAAAATCGTCTTATTATTGAGATGAAGTCGTGATTGGTCACCTCGACAACCCTGGTAATTGAAATTTCAGCTGAATTTATTGATAGAAACAATGATGGAAGAATGTTAAAAATAAAACTAACGAATTCATCATGAAAAATTGAATCTATACGAAAAATAACATCACCATTGAATTGGCCGTGTCAAAAAACGTATATATTAACACTCAATTCGATTATTTACGATTAAAAATGATTAAAATAAAAATAATACGAGATTCATAGTAAGTAATACAAAATTTAAATTTATTTAAGTAAAAATACCTGCGAAAAATACTAATAGGCAACACAAATAACATAGTTCATCATCAAGGTGTGATAAAATGAACATACAGGCAACGCTACCTATTGAGGAAAAATTAAACTACATATTTTACCTACTTAATACTGAAATAGGTAGGTGTGACGGTTACGTGGTCGTAAATTTCATACTGTCATTTGAGTTGCATACCCATTGATAGAAGGCATTTTTTAGTGTTGACTTCGTTTTTGAAATTGAAGACCTTCTAATATCTTATATTCTCCTAATGAAATCGGCAATATTTGTACCCAATGCGGCTGTCGTACCGCTGCTGCGTGGTAAATGACGCGCAGCAGCAGTACGACGGCCGCATTGGGTACAAATATCGCCGATTTCATTAGGAGAATATAAGATATTAGAAGGTCTTCAATTTCAAAAACCACGTTAACAAACAAATAATGCCTTCTGTCAGTGAGTAGGCAACTTAAATGGCACAGAGCAATTACGAACGTCACGTCAGTTCAATGATCGAAACATTTTTATATGCAACCTATGACTGTTTACAAATTACCGATGTTCTAAATGCAACCTTATTTTGATTTCTCAAGCTGACGTTTTTAAAGTTGCATAATCTACATTTTGCAGGCATTTTTCACTCTGAAAATATATGAACTAATAAGTAGCTTATTTTTTGCAGACGTTTCGGCAAATCAAGGTATATTTCAAGCTTCTTTATTTCAATAACAGGTTTTAACATATTTTAACGTTACAAGAATCATCGATGCACAAAATTCCTACCTATTTATGTTAGTCGTGACCAGTAAACAATGTATTTTACATGCGATAAAGCTTTCTTGAATGTTCAACTTGCACAACAAATAAACTTAAAATCACAAGAAGGTCGTAACCGTACATATTGTTTTGTTTTAGTACTTTTCTGTTCAAAGGTTTTACATTTCACAATAATAATACCACCACATCTAATCATTTGAATTTGAAAACTGGCAAATTAATAACATAGGTACAAATTGTTCATCTTATTATACATCTAATTTCAGATTCTTTAAGTTCAGATACAACCAATTAATTAAAAATATTTGTATTACAAAAAAATCAAAACATCGAGCATTATGTACCTTCAATTTGAAAAAATATTACATTTCTTTCAAATTTTCATTCCATACCGCTACATTTCGTTTTTCAATGAACAAGAATTTTCGAAAATATTGTAGATTTTTTTCATTGTCCAATTACCAATAGAAGTTGTAAATTGATTTTTAAAAACAAAGGACTCGAGAATAAAATAATCGTTTCTTATGGCGTATCTTATTTACCATTTACTCGGCAATGGAATAAAATCCTCCAAATATTCAAATAATGCAATCTCTTTCCAGGTTGTCAAAGTCTCCTGAAGATTCTACCGGTACCATAATGCTGGATTCCACATACAATCAGCAACCATTGGTCGTTGACAACACACCAAGTACCTGTTGCTACCTGTTAACATTTATACAATGTAAACAAAATTTAATCAACAGCACGTGCATAAATATAAAAGTTTATAAGTGTTTATAATTAGTTTATATGCTGGAGGAATAATGATAAATTGAATGTGTAAGGAACACGAAATCAAAACAATTTTGAACCTTGTGAACTCGATGCAAGACAGGTCGCGATAAGAAATAACTTCAAAATTTACGCACACTAAAAAGCCAAATTGTAAAACAAATTCAACACCATTAAAACTAATGTACTGTGAAAAAATTCAAAAGTACAAACCGCGAATTCAATTTTAAAATAATATAACGATGTTTACCACAACTTTCATCCGTCATAGAATGCTATCGGGTTTAAAAATAACACTTGTGGAGAGGTCATTTTCAATCTGCAACTGCATTACACATTGTTCTTCCAGTACAAAAATCTTGATATAGTTTGAAAATAGTCATAAGAACTTCCAATACTGTAATCAAACAATAATAAGTTGATAAAAAACACGAGGTTAATATTTTCCTATCCTAAACGGTACATTCGAACAAATATGAACATTACTAAAAGAAAAAAGATATATCAAGACTTCAGACACGATGATTGCTTAGAAGAACTAAAGAAAAAAGTAGTTATCTAATATTCAGATATTCATCATACCAACACTTACTAGAGTTGAAACATAATTCTTGTCCAATTTAACGAAATTCTACGCTAAGCAGGGAAACTTCAATGACAAGAACGTGTGTCGTGGTCTTCTTGGAGTTTGTTGAGCGATCTGTATGCCAACTTACATATTATACTGAAAAAACCAACAAATGAATTTAATCCACAATCATGGTAAAAAAAAAAAAATTAAATTAACGCGATATAAGATGAACAAACTTATTTACTTTTAAAAAAATTGTCAACACCATTACTCACATTGTAAACGCAATGAAAAATAATCAGACTAGGTACCTAACAGCAATACATATCCAACCAATTCATTTAGAATTCCCTAAAATAACGTACAATAATCTGTAATTGAAAATGAAATGATATCAATCGTCCATTTACAATTTATAAAATTTTTAATGAACTAAACATCGCAACGTAATTTTACCAACACAAACTGCACTAGCAATGGCACTCATCATAACATATATGTTCAGCTTTTGGATGAGCTCTTCACGGTATCAGCAACAAAACTCGAATCGACTGTCAACATGTCCTAACAGCACAGGGCCGGCAAACCTACACAAATATAAAGATCTGAATATAGCTATTGATATTAATAGAATTTTAATCACACAGCCTTTTGTTGCCTCACTTTTATTCACTTTATCATATAACTCATATGCAGATAGGTTTATTGCCCAGATTAACAATAAAAATTTCAACTACCTGCTGCGCTATTGTAACATAGTGAAATGTACACCTGAATTCATTCATATATGTGGCTTATTGTATTCAGTTTCTACCCTGTTTAATTTACCTCTTCGCCACACAATAGGAATATGAGTCATGTATTAAGCTACTGTGGTATAGCCAATGATGCAGGTGTGTGTGTGTATGTGTGTATATCATTCTTTACATTATCAGATCTAGTTTCTATCCTTTTTCAAATTGTACTTCTTTAAAAAACATACCATAAATTGATATTTGTCATCCCCTACTGTTCCCTTTCATAACTTCAAACTTTATTGTTTTTTTTTCTTCTCATAATTAAGTTTATTACTGCAACTATTAAAATCCATAATGCACCAGTTTTACAAATACATCCCAAGTAATTGAAAATAGTAAAACACTATTGCACTTAAAAACAATTAAGGACTTGAGAATTTAATTTAGTTGCAAATTAATTTCATAGACAATAAATAATAAAATGTAAAAAATAAGAATAACTTACAAGACAAATTAGGTGCGTTTTTAATAGAAGAGCCTCTTCATTAGATTATAACATTACCTGTTTCAGAAATTTCACATTCGATAACTATAGGACAAGGTGAATGTACCGAAGATATCGCAAGTATTAAAACAGTAATACAAATTCAACGATTAATTCAAAATTAATTATTTCAAACAGAACCACATGCACCAAATTCAACAAGTACGCCATAGAAAATGGAAACGAGTTTGAGCGAATGAGTAATATATGTACAACACACGTATTCGGGCCTAACAATTTCACCTCTATTTTTAGTTTCAATTTTCGTCACCAGGATCACTATTTTGATGGTTGATCATATAGAACAGTTCAATTCGTGTTAGGAACAAAAAATTAGCCAATTACCTAATCTACTTTTGCAAGACTTATGGAATATGGAATTCAATTCACGAACAAGAAATGATTAAAACTTGCATATTATTTTTTAATTGTTTATATCAACACAAAATGAAAACAATACATTATAAGTATAATTATATACATACAATATACAGGAGTTCAAACACACGCTTAAGCTAACGCACACAATGTGGATTTTTTACTTAAAAAAATGAAAGAAAAACAATAAGGGGCATGATTTTCCGAAGAGAAAATAAAAACACGAGGGACATCGACATAAGGAGAGAAATAAGGAAAATAAAAAAGAAAAGCGCAACTATACGAAACACCGGAAACCAATATCAATATCGAAGCAGCCAATAGCATGTTTTATTTTAGAGTCTTACAGACTAACGTTACTTCAATAATAATTATTTAGCACCGCGAAACGACCACGTATTAAAAATAGTAATATAAATGCTTTTAAAAGTTAAAACATACACAAATACAAAGTAATTAGGAATCCTACGTAGCGAGAACACAGCAACAACAACAACGAAAAAAAAAGTATGAGAATCGCGGGTCCTTCCGCTAGGCAGAAATCGTTCATGTACAAAAGCGTGGCAGTTTTTGAAGAATATTTCTTTTCATCATTGAAAAAAAATTATCGTTTACAAAATACATAAATGAATTTTTCTCATTTGGAAATTTAAAAAAAAAAAAAAAAAAAAAAACGAAGTAAAATGAAAATACAATAATACACAATATACTCGCGTTATACTTGGTATAGGTACAAATAACATGACTTAGAATGCGTGAAATCATTTTTACTATTTTTTCATCAATATATAATTACTTTAACACATAAAAATAGAAACTTTTGTTATTATACACAACTCTTCAACTACACATCAGGCAATATCGGTAACTCGTGACTAAAACGGTGATTTAGCAATGGCAAACATAAACCAACCAGTCTTCTCTTTCAGCGACAGGCATTTTTTTTTCAATTCAACCCCCTCCCCCTCCCCACAGAAATGATATAAGCTTCTTTATAGTATGTAATATTGGAAGATATTTCGATTATAACTGTATAGATTTTCGAGTCGAGCGATATGAAGTATTTTAAAATTCTCTCCATCATTAACATAGACAACATCGCCGCCTCGAAAATGTACGGCTACAAAATATCTCGATATTTTGGTTTCACACCCTGTACCCGGAACCTATGCAGTTCCCGCATGAAAAAGCGCTGATTGCAATTGGACAGCGTCGGTTCTTGCAATATAAACAGCCGCAAAACGCACTTCGATATTTTTGAGATCGTAAATTCTTAGTTGAAGTTCGTAATACCTCTCTCCAATTCCGGTATAAATAACAACACCTTTTTTACCCGAGCCATATTGAAAAAACCAACGCTATCAATTTCTTACTTTGGTTGCAGTTTTGGTAACGACGGATTAGTGGCCTAAACTAAATGGTCCTTTGCTTAAATATACGAAAAAAAGAAAAAAAAATCTTAAATACCTAAATGTTACAATTAATTTATACAATATGAATACAATTATACAAATTTCAAATTTCAAATTTCTTTTTCCTTTAAAATCGATAAAAGCGATGATCGACAGAGATCAAAAGTATTTTTTTTTTTTTTTTTTTTTTTTTTTTTTAGTATACATTTTCTAAATAGTAATTATTCGAAAAATAAAAAACAAATTTGCTAACGTATTCGAGACTGCTATGTATAAAATATACGAATATAAAAACAAGTATGTCTTTACCAATTATTCATTATTTATAACCTTCTTCAAGAAATAAATGAAGAGGAAAGAGAGAGAGAGAGAAAGGAAAAAACAAAATCGCCAATTTAAAAACACAGTCTTGGTACTACTATGTAATCGCGAATTACTTCAATTCGCAATAACAACGTGTAGATAATTATATTTAAAAAAAAAAAAAAAAATAGAGAAAAAGAAAGAACAAAACGAAAAAAAAAAAATGGCAGTGATTATGGTAAGTATTATTAGTAGGAGCAGGAGGGGGACTAAAGAAAGGAGGAAAAAGGCAACAAAAATGTAGAAACAAGACACGTAATTTATAGTTAACAATAGAAGGGAAAATTTTCAATACGGAGATGGGATAACGGGAGCTCTACCTCTACGTAGATCGTGTGAAAAAAAAAATTTTTTCAAGAGAAAAACGGCCACGTTTTCAACTTAATAAAAAGTTTGGTCTTTTTTTCGCAAGGTGAGACGTATCAGAGAGAAAAAAAAATATTCCGTCTAAAATATAATCAGTTTATAAAAAGAGTTTTAAAAAATGTTTTCATAAAAAATTATCAATTATTGCGTACGTAACATAATGTTTCATAAAATTTATCATTTATTTTCGTAAAAAATGCGCGATTTATAAAAAAAAAAAAAACGGTTTGCAAATTGAATGTGTTCTTCGTTTATTTAACTGATGGACAAAAATTGAATAACATCAAAAGAGCGGACGAGATGGAAAACTCTTAGATAAATGAGTGTTGTCTTGAGTATTTGCTTATTTAGTACATCTACTTCGAACAGCAATGATTTCAGAAAATTCAAACCGTGAAAAAATTATTACAAAGCGACGACAGTTCAATTCGTATAATTTTACCCAAGTATTTCGGTTCTTCGAAAAGTTTCAAAGTTACGCGATAAAAAAACTGCTGGATTTTTAAATTTCGTAAAATCGTTATCGTTTCAATCAATTTGATAATGTTCGATTAATTTTTTTCATCTATCCAACGAAGAAACACAATTCTTCAAATTGTTTTCTCAAATGTTAACGTCTCGTACGTGTAAAATGAACGTTTACTCATCCGTCTTCGATCATGCATCGTATTCTAAAGTTCAACATGTTGAAATTGAAATCGGTAGGAAAAAAAAAACGGAATGAACTTCAACATAATCGTAACATAACTAAACCTCATAAATATAAAGCAGACCACGGTGTATATCTATTCGATTATTGTACAACGCCTCGCTTTTATCAATATTAAAATAGAATAAATATCCCCAATATAACGTCTCAGACGCTCTAAGGAGTTAACAGCTAGAGAGAAAAAAAAATAGAACAAACAAACAAATAAACAAACCAACAAACAACAAAACAAAATTTCATTTGTAGGTACCCAGCTACCTACTTGCATACCTCGCAAACGTCTTTAAAAAGAGTGAAGAAAAAAAGGGAAAAGAACACTGTTTTGAAGCTACAAAACGAATATTAAAAGTCATATACTCGAGTAATAAATAAAAAAAAAACACGAAGAAAAAAAATCCAGCATTTCGTATTTCGTGTTATTTACGTAGTTGTTATCCGATTTTCATGAATTTTTTTCGAAATATGTACATAGTGAAACAGCGAACACGTACCTACGATACTACAGTACATATATAGAAGTAAACCTTAAGGAATGAGATAGGAGGTGGTCGATTTAAATGAATTTTTCTCTTAAATGTGTAATAGGAACTAGAAATAATAGGCGAAGGAGTGGAACATTATTGCCTTTCACTAACTCCACATCGTCTTCTTCGTATTACAAACTATATATACTCTTATTCCTCATCAAAAAACGACGGCAATCTAAACGGACAACAATAAGGACGACGACGACAACACAACAACAACAACAACAACAACAACAATGATTACAAGATCAATGTCATGTAAACGCGCGTACCATTTTCTTACGAGCCGTTCTAACGTGAATTCTCTTTTCAGAAACGAGAGAAAAAAAAAAGAAAGAAAAAAGTGGTAACTAATAACCAAACCATAAACATAATTCGTAATTCACTTCGACGAAAATAGCTACATCACAGAGGAGTAGGTATTGCATAAAAACTTTTTCTCTTTTTTTTTTCTTCCATGGAAACATATGCTCGAATTCATCTCTAGATTTTGGTATGGATTTTTTTTTTTTTTTTTTTTCATTTCAGCATAAGTCGCAGATGATTTCAAATCTTTTTTTCAAAGTAATACTACCTCTGTATGGCTGAATTCAACAGGAACGGAACGTAGAACATTTTACTTTCCAGTAATAAAGATGCCGCCGATTTGACCTGAAATAAAACCATACATTATAATGAGGCGCTATTGACCGAGCTAAAACAATGGGTAAAAGTGATTAAAAATTTTTCCATTGTTAGCCTGATTTTTGAACCCATACTGTCAATGAAAACTAGGCTATTAAGGTCCATCGACCTACGGCGGACAAGGTGGGAGAGAGATACCGATAAAATATATTTTGCAGTTCTAGAAGACCATTACGACCAAAATTTTTGACCACGTCAAATATTTATTTTTATTATTTTTCTCAAAAGTGAAAAATCATTTGCTCTGCTCGATACTGACTAAAATCGAACAAATCCTAGGAATAGGCTTCAATTGGAGTGCCATTTAATATTCAGGAGTGGAAATGACCTCGGGTCGAAATTCAACTGTGCCCAAATTTTGGAGAGGCAGTGCCGAGTGGCTGAAATTGTAAAAATTATTTTTTTTTCAAGTCAATAAATCGCAAAAAGTTGCGTAACATATATATATAAAAATAATATGAGAATGGTAAAAGTTTTGGAACACAAAACTTCTATGATAGTAAATTTCACGACAGACACTTAAATTTATACAAATTTCTCCTAAACTGTTGAATTGAATTGAAATTGTTCCAATTATTAATAAAAAACTGTTAAAAATAGTGTGCATTAAAGTTTGACAGTGAATATCTTTTGAACGGTTAATTTAAT
>FIZR01010793.1:0-51801 GCA_900060175.1 Ferrisia virgata
ATTTTCATAACTCATTACATTACATGTTAGTATATTATACATTTATATTTCATTCGTCAATCTCACTGTACAGCGCAGTATTCTTGTCGGAAATAAAAATAAAATGACATGAATACTTGAAAAATAATATAGAAAGAAAATGACGAAATAATTTGAATTTGATCTTTTTTTTTTGGGGGGGGGGTGTTTGTAATCTTAAGCTGCAATACATCAAGGATGATTTTTCAATATTTAATCTTTTTTTAATCTTTTATTTTTTTAATTATTTGCCAAATTAATTATGAAAAAAAATAAAATTTTATTTTAGAAAAGTAAAAACTACGACGTCATGAACTCATTATATTGTGATATGTAGAACTGACGTCATCGATTTTTTCCTGTCATGAATTGTTACTTGAAAACAGTTGTTATTTGTCATGGTAACACTGCTTTTATCTTTTTTAAGCTTTCTAAACTAAATAATTGATAAAGCGTTTTAAGTATGTGATTATCAAAAATTTATCAAAAGTTCAACAACTTCAGAACGGTACATTTTTCGTGATTTATATTATTCCATGGCGTCTGCAAGAAATAATAATCGTGAGGTAAGATATTCTATTTTTACTTGACCTACTCGTATGCATATGCATTATTCATGATGATGAGTTAATACCACTGAAGAATAACTTCATCAATTTCACGAACTTTTCCAGCTTGACTCACACTGTACTGTAACGTTTTATTTTGCAGAGATGGGTAGAGGAAGCTATAAAACTTTTCACTGAGTGGGATAAATTGTTTTACTTATGGAAATCGTTTAATTGTCGTCAGTTGGATTTACTGAAAAGTTACGTTGGTTTGGCTTTATTTGGCTGCCCAAGTAACCAAGACATCTTGGAAGAAGTATGTAAAATCTTTTATGCATTTCCCAAAGATAAACGTAAAATTATTACAAAAATCAGTAGTAAACTTGAGTTTATAAAATCTGATATTACTGTTGGTTGTACATACCTGTACCTGGACAATAGCAGTACAGAATGTGTTTTCAGGCAAATGAAGCCCAACAACGAGATCATTTTTATTGACTGTTTTGGACGTGTGTACGATTCGTGGAATCATTTCATCCTTACAAACAAACTACCAGACTGTAAATATGTGGCGCCGATGGATGGTTTGCATAAAATAAAACAACAATTACGCGTATACAAATCCCCTGCAGCTCAATTAGATTCGAAAGTAGTAAAAGTAGCTGATGTTTCAGCAACTACTTCTGTGATAACCGGAGGAATACTAGGGGCATTAGCTATGGCTCCAGTTTCAGCCATGGTTCTAGGCGTAGTGGGTGGAGGTTATTGCGTTGGAAAATCTATTGGTGCTTTGATCGATCGTAGTCAACACAAACAATCTATCGGGTTGAATAATGCTGAATCTGTTATGTATTGGTCAACTATCTTAACATCTGCAGTCACCGGCGCGTCGTCAATTGCTTTTTCAAAATTTGCGCAGATTATTGAAGCGTCTGGTGCTTATGGTAATATTGCCAAAACTGGATTGAAGGGGTTGTGTTACGCTGCTTTAACGTGTAATTGTTGTAGTATCGGCGCCTATGTCTATTCTTTGCAAGAGAAAATCGTCCGTGAGGAAGAACTGACCACAATGGATTTACTAGAAGGATGCGTCTTATTATTTATGATTTGGGGTACCGTATCTAACGTTCGTCAAATGCGTAAATATTTTAAAAGTTTGGAAACTGCACCTGTTACCATAGGTCGAAAATTGACTCGTACTTCTAAACAAGACCTGCAAGACTTATTAATTGATAATAATAAAACTGTCGGCAGTGGCCCTGATGTAAAAAAGGTGACTACTTTGGAAGATAATGTACCTAGTTGTGTTTTTCATATCTTGGTGAATGCTTCTCAGCAATTGCTCCTAAAACATATTGATATAAGCAATATTTATTACAAGTGTCTCGAAATTTGGCAAACTTGCCAAGATTTTAGGTTTCAAAAAATCAGTTTACCGGTCTTTGCGTATAACATGATAAATCATGTACAAAATCTCATCAATCTGATCACTAATGATATGAAATGCATAAAAGCAAAAGTTGCACCGTTTGTAAGTAAATATTTTTTTAATCGTGAGGTGCCTAATTCGTTGACTGAACAAATCAGCCACATGCTTGATAATACAACAACAACTGTTAACGACATAGATGAAAAATTGTTGGAAAACGAAAATGAGCCAAAGTCAACCGAGAACGAGTCGAAGTTGATGTATAAAATAATTATCGATGTGGCAAAAAATCGCATTCCTCAAATGATCCAAAGCGATGAAATTCTCACTGTCTTTAACCAACAACTGTCATCTTTAATCGAAGAAATAACAACCGAAGTGACTGATAATTATGAAGAATGGGTATCAAAAAATGTAAAAATGCTGGGTAAAGATAAAGCAAACGAATTCTTCTCCAATTCAAACATAAAAACGTTGAATGATTTTGCCAACTTGAACTTTGGTAAAGTGATGGAAAATAAGAATATCCACATGTATTCGAGAGTTCTAAAGAATGATGAAATGTTGCAAAAAATGTTTACCCTACACGATTCATTACTCTCTGAAGTTACGTCACAAAGTACACTCTCTAAACTTGGCACTTTACAAAATTGCAATTTGTTGCGAGTATCTCTTTCCAAAGTTTTTAATCCTCTTTGTGAGATATTCAAAAACATTAAAGAACTATACGAAATGAATTCAACGTATATAGGACATCAAGCGGCTTTGGATTTTGTATGCCAATCATTCAACGTGAAATTAGATCGATCTGACACTGCACTAAATTTGACCTTTTTCGACATGGCTACAAAAAGTTTGAATAACAATGAAATCATCAATGAACTTAGTGTGCCCATAATGGAAAATGAAAGTGCCAAGATAATCAGAAATCAGCTTTCCGATGAAAATGTACAAGCAACGGTGATCTGTTTATGCGATCGATTTTACCAGAAGGTTAGTGCTAAATTAAAAACTAACAGTGATACGGAACGCGAAAAAAGAATTAAAGATTCTTATCATTATTTCATGGAAAACTTTAGCTCTCTGATGCAAAAAGTGGAAAAAGAACGTAATGTTGCAGTTTCAGAAGTGATAGGATTTAAAAATACTATACCTTCTAATCAGAAAACGTTTATTAGCTATTACAGAACTATTTATCAAGGAAAAAAATACGAAACGTTCGCATCTGTAGTAGAGCACCTTACTCAAGAAAAAAATCTCGACGTACTAACTGATAAATATATCGCCGAACATGAAGTTGCTGATAACTTTCATGTGCCGGTATATAACCATATTGATGACGATTGGATTCGGATTTACTTTTTAGACGAAGGAATATTACCAAACTTACGAGCTTATAAACGTAGCGCTGCTAAATTATTCGATTTGGATGAAAATCGAATGGAGCTTATTAAATGGGAAAAAGGTGTTGTGATTTTAAAATGTGATTCTGGTAAGGATGTAATATTTAATACTACTGATATCAGATCGATGTTTGTAATGGAGATAGATACGTCCAAACAACTGAATTCGAAATAGAAGCTTGGTATAAGCATCATGTCGTAATGTCAATTAATTTTCAATTTGGTTGTGAAAATTTTAGATCTGATTTTAATTTTCTTCGCACAATTTACATATCGATGATACATTTTATAAGCAATATTACTTTATTTTTCAATATAACTATCGATATTGAGTCCCCGAAATTTTACATTACATGTGTTCATGTATTATTTTTTTAATCCAATTTGGAGTTCCTCAAATTTACTTATTTTTATATGAACTTTTTACTTATATTTTTCTTCATTAAGTATATATAAATAATCATACTTGTGCCTTAAATACGTAGCAATGCTATAAGGTAACTAAATAGTTTCCTATCACTACTTAGTAAATGAATCAAGTTGCGGAAGACATGGAACAAAGTTTTACGAATTACATGTAATTTGGTTAAAAATAATGATAGCATGTTTGAAGTAGGTACCTAACTACTCATGAATACTTTCAATTTTAAGCTTATTCTATTTCTTTATTTATATTGTTTTAAAGAATAAAGTGCACTGTTCAGCAAAGTCTTTTTTTTTCACGTGTTAGAAAATTTGAAAGGAAAGTACATATATTTATCTTGGAAAGCTAGAATATTTATTCATTTTTACTCCAGAATAGAACATGATATTACAATTTAAATACCTACGTTCATGTGAGATTGATGAAAGTATCGTGCCTAAAAATTGAAAACTAAGATTGCAAAAGATGGTAGGAAAGTAAGGTATAAAAATAAAATAGTAAATCAACTGACATACATAAACATACTAATCTGTACTCATTGTATTGTGAACTTATGATTGTGGGTTTATAAAGAAAAAACTTGTCTTAATAAATCGAAAAAAGTAATGATTTTCATCTTTGTTGAATTAAGATTTATTAATTCGTAACATACCTTTTAATCATTTCAATCCATTCGTTTTGCTTAAAGCTTATGAGTAAAACTTGAGAGCGGAATTTAGAGAACAGAATGAAGCGTAGAGAACCAGGAATGAAAGAACAACAAAGAACCGAAAACCAAAAACGTGAAGAACATATGATTTTAGGGAACAAGAACAAAACAAGAACGAGAACAATGAAAGCAATTTTATTATTTTGAAGAACAAGAAAAAACCTTGAAAATTCATTTAAAATAACGAGAACAACTATTTTTCGTTCTTTTTTCCATCCTTTTGAATTTTAGCAGATGATTCTTCGATTTGTTATAATTTAAGCGCATTTTAGTGATTTTTCTGAGGTCCTACTTTCGTTTTTATCAACTTTCTCATTGATTTAGCGACTTAGTCAAATTTTCCAAAATTTTGTAGGTCAAGTTGATGAGCAAAAAATAACAAGAACGAGAACGTAAAACCAAAATTCATTCGTTCTTCCGTCCTAGGAGAGAACAAAACGTTTACTAGATGAGAAACGACAAACTCATGGAACAACGCAAAAATTAAACTAAAAAATTGAGAACGAATGAAAACAAATCAGTTGTGAAAAGCTTAGAAAAAATACTGCAGATTTAATATAATATTGAATTCAATCCACTATTCAAAGGTGTAATTTTGTACAAATTTAAATGTATTACTTTGATTTACTAAAAGCTGCAAATTAAGCTTTAATTAAAAGATAGGATCAGAATGGAGTGAGCAAATCTAGAATCTCAATCTTGATGGTTCCTATAAAAGAGAAGAACGATTGGAATGGATACATCGATGATTTTTTGAAATTTGGGAACAAAACGAAACAAAATAATCGTTTTGGTGTCAAGCCTTGCTTATGAGATCAAATCAGATGCAGACAATTTATGATTGATTGTAAATTGGAATATTTGGAAATCAACGAACATTTCAAGCTTAAACTTCTTTACCTTATCTTGTACTTTGTTTACACAGTTGAAATTAAATTTTATACTTCATTTTTATTTCATCATCTGTTCGCCGCTGTTTACATAAAACTTCCAAACAATTTCATATGATAAAAATTTAAAAAAATAAATAAAAATACATTTTTAATGAAAATTAAAAGAGAAAATATTTTGTAATTACATCGTAAAAGTTCGTAACTACAGTAATTATTGCACCATATGATTGCAATGCAAGCAATGAAGTTTACATTCTGCAATATTTAGCTGTGGAATATCAATTTAATATAAAATCGCTGTAACATTGTAACCGTACCTTTACTGGAAGGTGATTTGGCCGATTTATTTTTAGTTTCAGCCATCGAATTATTTGGTTTGCATGTATGTCTTTGAAATTATTATCGTCTTGAAAGATATTCAACGTAAATTAAAGGTAAGCTTCTACATTGGCGAGCTTTTTGCACTTGATATTCCGCTACTACGAGGACCTATACTAATTAGTTGTGAACCGTTTACGTTGCAGGTTTGGCAGTGTCTCGAAGGCATTACCATAACATTTGGATTTTTTCTATCATTCTTAGGTTATTGTCTCGCAAGTTATACTTATAACTGGAAAGGCGTTGCCATTTATATGACGAGTGCTACTTTAATTGGTGAGTTGGAGTTGCATCATTCATATGTACTAAATATCTATAAATACTAATTACTATTCTCTCTCCTGTGACGTGATATTGATTGATTTCCTAATACTAGTTACTATCAACTCATAATCCAAACTCAAAGCCATTACTCTTACCCATTGAATTTATTTGAAAAAGTAGGTATGAATTGTCAGCGAATGGCCTCATTTACTGATACACTGATAAGGTTAGGTACCTTGCGCGAGTGACAGCAATATCAAGAAATCGTCTATTTTATTTGATACCGATGTCGTGTTGTTTCGCAATAAATAACTTAATTAAGTAAAATTCCACTTAATATATGCAAAACCGTGATCCTCAAATGGTTAAACGTTTTCGTTTTAAAATATTCTCGCAAACCGATTACGTTTTCGCTTTCGCATACAATTGACGTAATGAGTCTACTTGTTCTTTTATTTCATTCTTCAAATACGAGTTGAAAAATTTATTTTAATTTTTTCCATTCTTGTGCAGAAAGGAAAAGATCTTTGCTTATTATTGAAATTATTCATCGTTGAATCAATGCCATCGTATTTCAAATACTACGATCACGTGTCAATAATGTGAATGAATTCAAAATACGTGATAAGAAATATTTGAACAATGTTTATACCTGTATCATTTTCAAGTTGAGTACCCTTGTCGAGATATATCCAAACCGAAATCCATCCAGAAGAATTTTCTCGTGTATTACGTAAATATCCTAATGATAACTTCTTAAGGGCTGCCCCCTCCTACAACAAAAATAGTACAAATTTAATTAACGGATGAAATAGTGCAATTTTTATTATCGCGACTGATAACGAGCAGATTCGTATCGGAATGAAGTTTTATCAGTGAAATTCTACAGAATTGAAAATGAAACCCAGCCATTTTGATAATATTTAATGTTATGTCGTTTCTTTTTATTGGTTTTTAGTACTTATATATTTTAAAAATCGATCACCTCATCCAATATGGTCCTTGAAAGAGCGAATAAATTTTTAAAATGACGATTCATAGATTATTAATCGTTAAAAATTTACATTCAAGAATTTATCGTCGTTGAAATTAAATTTTTTTAATGTTCGGTTTTTCGTAGCAAAATGCTCAATGATTAATTAATCATTTTGTATTAAAAAAAATTACTCAATATAAATTTTTTAATGTTGCTCGTTCAAAAGAGTTGAAAAAGAAAGAAAAATTTTACATTTTTTAAGTATTTTGAATTAGGTGGGTATTGTTTGGGAATTTTTTAGTGAAAAAAAAGGTTACTCAGTTTTTGAATATAAAGAACGTTTAACTAGAATATTTATAGTGATAAACGAAAGGAAGCAATAAGTTTCACTGTTTGAGTCACTAATGGAGAATTAAAGTAATGAGGTTAAAGGCTTGAAGAGAGTTTTGGGATAATATTTTTAACTAATTTTGCAACTTTCCGCTGTTTTTACACATTTTTTTGGTATTTAATAACACTACTTCGAGTAACGTTTTGTTAGAATTTATTATTTGTTAGCCATACTTCGAACTTTCGTAGAATTGCCCATTTGTATTACTTAAATCACTCTCATTTTTTATGCTTTCTCATTATGTTCTCGAGCTTCAATTTATCACGAAAATTATGCAGTTTATTTAATATGTCCAATGCATAGCGTGCATTGTTACTCGTAGTAAAGTTTTACTGAAGCTCGTCTGGTGACCTGGAAATCCTTCTGGATGCATGAATTATTCTTATATTGTAATGAAAATAGAGAGAAAGGGAATGAAACAAATTCATTCTCATGGTTCTTTAAGCTGCGTACCTGTTCCACTCGGACGAGATTTCGCATTTTATTGGTATTGCTAAATCGAGTCTAAATAGAGGAAAGCAGAATACCACAATGTAATCAGAGTATATCATATTTCGTTTTCATAAAGAACGATCGATCATCAAAAGAGATAGGAAGTGGTAATTTTTTTCAATGTTGCACCTTATCTCGCATTAATGTGGTGAGCTAATCATCTTTCGATTCGATTAAAAACTTTCGAAGGAATTATTCAATCCGAAGAAACTCGCTCTTCTGTCTTTACTCCTTTTGCAAGGGAACAGCCTCTGTAGTGTTTGTAGATACTGTCATCTTTCAAGGGTTTTCTGTGTTTGGTACATTTTTCGTTTAGAGCTTTTACATGGCAACACTGACGTCTACAGTACGATGGCGTGTACTGTACTAGACGACTTGGTCGAGGGCAGTGCGACGAGTGAAATTGAAAATCCGTAACTTTCTGGGTCAGGCTTTTCAGCCCTGCGTAAAGCACCGAATTATACGGTCGTCTGTCTCATTTCTTCTCACTTCTCCGGTACATTGTGCTATCTTTATCGCGGTGTATTGAGCCGATATTCTGTGCTGTGGTATCCGCGTTCTTGTGTGGTGGTGCGCTTTTGAAGGAAAAAAAAAAAAGGCGAAAAAGAGAACTAGGATTTCTTTGTACTGCGTTCGTTCGGTGTGTACTCGTCGTAGACGTCTGTCTTTGGTTCGTATCGTTGCATCGAGTACAAAATCTCGACGAAAGTGGCTAAGGTGCCCGTACAATTGTTGGCAATTTTTAAACAACCTTATTGTGGTATTTTTATTTTCGAACCGTTTGGTAAATCGAAGCAGCCATTATTGAAGCCGAACGAAAAGCTCGTAGGCGCGGTGTTAAAAGCCGTCGTAGAAAACATATGGTGCTACGTGAAATACGTAAGTACTCGTAATTTCACACACATAATACGGTGTATAATTTAACCTTTCGTATTGTGTGCTCATTTTCATCATTTCAAAATGCTATTCAATTCGAAAGTATGAAATTTTCATAGCTTTGAAGGCGATTGCGATTAAAATACCAAAGTGTAGGTGAACCATATCGAGTGTTTATTCGGTGTAGTCAAGAGCGCTCCGGTTATTGATTTGTTAATGTTTTTTTTTTTTTTTTTTTTTTTTTTTAAATTTTTTTTTTTTTTTTTTCTAAACCGTTACTCTCTGACTACTTTTATATCATTTCGAATTCGCTGTCGAGGTTACTCTGACAGAAAATCGTATTAGTTTTGATCGAGGTATTTGAGAAATCCTACGTAATGCTTACCTAAAGGATTTCGATCATGTTGCCTATCTAAATCACTAAGGGAATTTACTTCCAAAGTTTTTAAAAAATGCGTATGTACGATTTCACTTTGGATAGTTGATTACATCTTGAGAATTTTACTGTGTAAGTTTTAATCGGAATTTTTTTGTCGCCTCCTAATTCAATGGAAATAAACCTAAGTATAAGCAATTGAAATTGAATGAGATTTAGACGAAATTATTATCAATGTAATTGAAGTTCATGCAAATTTTTATAATTGAAAATGTTGCAGCCCCATCATTATTGCAGGAGACCAGAATTTATACAAGAATACCTTTTAGCCTGCCACAGACGTCCTAGAGTTTAGAAATGGCATTAGCATAGATGTGTAGTACGAGCAGAGGCGAGTTCAAGTACGATAGTCTGACCCCTCCCTTTTTCCACCATAGGTATCGCTGTTCAGGTATCTGAAAATTTAACAAATGAGCAGTTTCAGAATTTTGATCTGATTACCAATCCAACTGGCAAACCTCGTAGACAAAAATTTTTCCTACAAATTTTGTTATCTACATATTTCGCCTGTCTTCATTATTGAAGGGGCAACATTCGTTTGAATTTTATGAGTCCCTTTGGAAAATCAAGATAAGCAAGTTTTGTATGTATCAAGCGGTAAAAGTTGCCTGGTGAAAAGTTCACCATTCAAAACCATGGTTTTGACAGATTTTTCGTTCTCAAAATTTTTCATAAGGATCATTGAAGCATTGTAAACTTTTAAGAACAAAAAATTTGTCCAAATCGTGATTTTGAAAGGCGAATCTTGTGCTAGGCAAGTTTTGCAGCATTTTTTGCTCTATTCAAAATTTGCTTATCTTGATTTTTTGAAAAGGGCTTATAAAATTCAAACGGATGATGCCCCTTCAATAATACAAATAGGTAAAATGTGTACAAGACGAAATTTGTAAGAAAAATGTTTGTCTACCAGGTCTGCCAATTGGATTGGTAATCAGATCAAAATTCTGAGACTGCTCATTTGTTAAATTTTTAGATGCCTGTACAGCGACACCTATAGTGGAAAAAGGGGGAAAGGTCAGACTATCATACTTTAATTCGCCTTTGCACGTGCTATACATCTATGCTAATGCTATTCCCAAGCTCCCTGACTTTTGTTGCAGGTGAGTAATAGCTTGGTAAATTACTACCAAAAAAGGCCTTTTATAGATTTAGTCTATATTCACTATTGAAGGCGCTATTTCGATTATAAAAATTGAAATTATATATTCCCCTCAGTATTAAAGGTCGGTAAAACTCACATCGAACTCCCCTCCCCCCGCTCCCTGATTAATTGCACCCGATCCTAATGTCTATTGTATAATTTGCATACCGGTCTAATTGAAGGCTGTATAATGTATTTTTGGAAGTTCAGAAAGTACAACTTGATTGAATTAGCCACTTGGCAAATTTTATGTTGAATTATCTGCGTTATTTTTGGGCATTTAAGCACACGAAACCCATAAAATTGGTCTAATTTAAAAATTTTAATTTCAAATTACCAGCTAAATTATAAAAAAATACAATTATTTCTGGCTGAGAATTTACACATCGATTCAATTAAAAGTGAACAGTACCTAGACTTTATAATATTGAACGGTATTGAAATTTTATTAAGGTCATTCTATTACGTACATTATATGCATTACTCGACAATAAAAGTCTCTGTACATTTATAATAGATTTTCTAAAAATAAATGCAAAAGTATAAAAGCAAAAAGGCATAGATATTGATTTTTTTTTCTCACTCGCCTTCGACGTTTCCAACCTTCATATAACGCGTTGAAAAGTTGACCGCGATAATTGACCCGATAATGAAGACCTTTTCTACGACGAAATTTATACAAACGATCATCGAGAATATATTTCTTTTTTTGAAGAAAAAAAAAAAATTGACATGTAAAAAGGAACGAAGAAAAGAACGTAGAAAAAGGAAAAATGTCCGAAGAAAAACGTCTTTCTCGCAAAATGATGATTTCCAGGTCAGAAAAAGGCTTTAGGGGTTAATACACTCGACAGGATTTTTTTTTTATATGCAGTATAAAATATGAAATATTCAAACGAAATAAACCGAATGCAAGGTAGAGCAGGGTAAAGAAAAAAAAAAACCTTGAATGATGTACCCACTTTTCGTATTGGCGAAGAAATACAATAGAAGCTGACGTCAGAGCATCCGTTTGATATTTTATTCGAGGTTTTTTAATATTCTGGAAAAAAAGAAAAGATTTCCTTCAATTCTGCAAGCTTATAATCGTAAAGTGTCCGGGCATTGTTAAAAAAGAAAGAAAAATGGATTCACACGGCAGGGCTATCCTTCCCTTACTTTTTCACATTTTTCTTCCAATTTCAATTGCGGTTTCTTTTTACATACCTATGCGTCGTTCGAGTATCTGCTTTATATTCAGACCGATCAGGGCCGTAGCGAACAACTTTGGGAAGGGGGGGGATGAATAGACTTATTTTACCGAATGAACGAGCTCATTCTTCCGAATAAATCCAACTTTTGGACATTTTTTCACCAACATTTGAAAAAACAAATAAATCGGAGTAGCCAGGAGTGTTTGTTTACTAGCGTAGGAGGGTGGCAAATTTTTTTCTAGTTACAGGAAAGAAGTGAATAGTGTTGATAGATTAGACTGGTGCATACACCCGAAAGAAACAAGGGCAAAATTGCATCGCAATCAGATGCTTTTTCAGCCTGGCTCTCGTGACATATTACAATCACAGGAATTAGAAAAAAGTATTTTTTTTTCCTAATCATCATTGCGGGTAGGTAGGGTTCAGTGGGGCTAAAAAATCGGCACCGTCAGAAGGCACATCAAAGGTCCCTACAGACGGACATACCTAATTTCAGCTTCCTAGCCCAATTTGGAGGGGAGTTATGCGAAGAACATGCTCTAAAAATTGGAAAAAAACAATCTAAAAAACCACATATTTAGGGCTGTGAAGGGGTGAGGTGGGGCTGAAAAGTCGACAAACCCCAAAAGGCACATTTAGGGCTCTCACTAAATGTACATACCTCATTTCAAGTTCCTAGCTAAATTTGGAGGGCAGTTATGCGAGGAAGTCAATAAAAGAGAAAAACCTATCAAAAAACCACTTTTTTGAGGCTGTGAGGGGGAGGGGGGTGAGAAATGGGGCTGAAAAGTTGGAACCCCTCGAAAGGTACATCTAGAGCTCTAACTGAATGTTCATACCAAATTTAAACTTCCTGGCTCAATTTGGTGGGGAGATAGGGGAGAAACAGCCATTTATCAAGGTCAAAATGGAGGGAAACCTCCATATCTCCCTTCCTAATTGACTTAGAAGGTTGATTTTTGGATATGAGATGCAACTATTGATTCTCTATCAATTGGCTTGAAAAGGGGCAATTTTTGCGTTTTTGTCCCTTCAGCACCCCCTCCTCTAAAATAGGGCATAACTGAATTTCGAGCCAAGTTTATGCACAGTCGTATATATCTAATGCGCCGCCTAACTGAACCGATTGACCAAATTGGAGCGATTTTGGTCGGTATCAAGCGAAGTAAATGATTTTAATGTGGGGGGGGGGGGGAATGAAGAACTAAAAATAAATATCAGACATGGCTAAACATCGTCTTAATGGTCTTCTAGGACCCCAAAACGGATTTTGTTAATATTCCCCCCTTCATGGCTAAAAATTTGTCAACCATTACCAAAAACAGCCTATAACATTGCATCCAGTTTTAATGACAACCAATGCCGAAAATGGCATATCCCATGCCATTTTCGGCATTGGTTGTCAAATAGGTAAAAAGAGCATATTTCTGGGTTTTTGATGTGGAAGGAAGGTTTTCAGTTTTCGGTTTTCGAAAATTTATCAAGTTCAGTGATCCCATTTGCCTGCTAAGGAATAAGTGATTTAATGGGATTTGTTTTCTAAAATAGGGGAAATATTTTACAAAATATGAACAGAAAGCTAAGGTGAATGAGTCTCACCTTTTCCAATACCCTTTCGCTACGGCTCTGGGTTCGATTGCTTTATTTTAATTCAAAAACAATTACAATTCGTTTTTCATTTTATTTAATATTTCTAATAATTTTACGAATGCCGAATTTCCAAACGCTTCTCCATTTTCCCGAATAATTCGCACTTTTTCCACATCGGGAAGCGAGAGGGGGTGTGATTCACACACCTCTCCACTATACCACCCTTCGCTTCAGCTCTGAGGCCAGTCAGTATTCATATATCAAATATGCATATGTATATATGCGAATTTCTTTCTCAAGTAAGAAGCAGTATGAAGAAGTATAGAACACTAAGCAATTGTAAATTTTCAAATTTTTCGCTCACGTTTGTGTATGACGTAATTCGACTCGTGAAAGGAATCAATTCCAATTTCTTTTACCAAATTGAAATAAAAAAAAAAAAAGAAAAGCAGGAAAAAAAATTGGTATCGATATGAACGCGATAATTTATTCGAATCATTTATGTAATATATTAGAATGAAAGAGAAAATGAGATAAAGAAAAAAAAAAAAACGTGATAACTTTTCACTAGTTGGATACCGCAGGCTGGGTTAATCATGGCCAATATTATGTGCTTATATGGCGATGGTGTAATGTTTCGCTAAAATTATACCATGTTCGCGAAATCGAAACAGCCACCATGTTTGTTTTATTCGCATGCGGGAAATTCCCCTTCTCGTATTGGAGTAGAAAATTGCCTACATTGGTTGTTTGTAAACTCGATAATGTCGAACAGTCGTGTCGTATCTTATTCGTTTCATAAAAATAGAAACAAATCAACGAATAACACTACAGAATTTAGAAATTATTCGTAAAGCGGTCGGAGTGGAGTTGACGAACTGTGTGCTTTTCTCTGTGTGTAGCTTTGTTGTTGGAAGTCGCGCACACACTATATTGTATGAGCGGAAACTACTTATAACAATTATTATCAAGTTTGCTGGTTGCAGGAATTCGATTGATCCTACTACAATCTAAGAGATTTTATAAAGCTGCCTTCAGCTGTCACATGTAATCGTTTATCATTGAAATGAAATGTATTTATACCATAAGCAATGTTCTATTTCGACGTCATTTTCTCGTGTATGGCAGGCAGGTAGTGAACTATTATATAGCGTATAATTGGAAATATATATTTAGCCGAGAAAATTGAAGTTAGGTTAGGCTCGTCTTTTCTTTAGTTTTGTAATGTGCACAGTTACATTGCCACATGTAAAGCAATGTTACACAGATGGGCCACCCTCATTCTCATCAAAAAACTTTCCAGTAAGAAATGGTGGATCTCTGAATCTCTGTTCTTTAGTCTTAAATTCGTAGATGGTTGGGTTCCATTCACTAAGGCAGAGAGATACTACCTTTATAATTTTATAATATTGCTCTGTTGAACCATATATTATGGCTATCGTATAATTTATTATTATTATTATTGTTATTGTTTTTCTCTAAAACTTGAATTTTTTATCTAAGGTAGCTCACTTATGTATTGCTGAGTTATTAATTTATAATTTACGTTTGTTTCTTACAGAACCACTATTACTGTCCAGAAAAAATTGGAGTTTGCACGAGAGTGCGGTATCATTTAGTTTACAAGCCGCAAGGTGTATGACTTCCTTTGGGTATCATTTTCCTGTTGTTTATAGGTTAGTATTTGTTTTGAAAACATATAGATACTAAGTAGTGGTATAAACAATAGAGTTTTGTAAAGTTTAGTTTGAATAATCATTAATGAGCAAGTTGGGAGTGCTATACAGATTATTCGTTTATTTTTTCGTTGATGAATGTAGTACTGTTGAGTCGTAAAGAAGAGCCATTTTCATTTTTCATAATTAGTAGCGAAAGTAGATATTACGATGTTACTGGTTTCAGCTCGATTTCATGGCATTTGTACCGAAATTGTGAAGTTTTACCGTAATTATCATATTTGCCCGTTATTACCAATTATTTCTATTTTCTGTGTTTGCAAGACTAATAGCTCCATGATGATTCTCTTTATGAACTCGGAAAAGAAATCTTTTGAAATTGGTTAATTCACAATGAATTATTGAGATGTTGGGCAAAATATCTGAGCTCAATATTTTCTCAAAGGGTTTCAGAGCTGTATGCTACATTGCTCTAGAGCCAAGCTTGATGAAACCTTTTTGAAGAACCCTCGCTTTGGTTTCAGAGCTAGGTAGGCAATTTTAAAAGGCAACGGGTCCAACTTTGAGGCTTCATATGATATTTTGCCAACCTCCATTACGGAGCTCTTGGATTTGATTCTAAGAGATTCAAAAGCAGGGACGGAAACCAGTTCAATTTTTTGCTTTGTTTTTGGTTTTTGTGCAAGCCTTAAACTAGTGTAAAAAAATTCACCAAAAATTTCATCTCACAGCTCAAAAAACTTAAAAATTTTCAATAACAGCTTAGATTTCTCTTTCAAAGTGAAAGATTTTGAGAGAGATCATTCAAAACGTTATTTTACAGCTCAAAAGAAGTAAATAAGTTGTACAACGTATCAAACCCTCAATAAAACAGACTAACTGTGGATTCATTCGTGAACTTTGACATTAATATTGTAAAAATAGGGAGGAGGAGAGGGGTATAGAAATCAATTAAAATATGCTACTGGTTTTGTTAAGAGTACAAAATATAATTTCAGTTGGTTTTTGTTTTTATATATTTCCTTTTTTTTTTTTTTGCTTTGGTTTCAATTTTACAGATTTAGTGATTTACCATAATTGTATTGGGTTTTAGTTGTCGAAGTACTACGATATTTTGGTTCTGGTTTGAGTAAGGCTCTTTTCATTCTAAATGCTGCACTCCAGCCAGGGTTGGATGAACTTTCTAGAGTGGCTCGAGCAAATTTCAACTGTGTGACCACAAATCTAATCGTAGTAGTGTGGTTAGGAGAAAAGAGTGGTGCTCGAGCGAAGCGAGGGCAAAAATTTTGAAATTTGACTACCATTTTTACTATTTTAATCACTAAATCTGAGAAATTTCGGTACGAAGAGATGAAAAACGCAGCTAAATATCTCTCAAGATGCCCTGCAGCCACTAAGCTGTCCGCGTCCACTGGGATTTTCCCGGTGTTCCGGTGGGTTCATCCAACTCTGACTCCAGCTCTGAAGCCGGAGCCAGGTTACTTCTATTCTGAATGTTGGGCTCCAGCTCCACAATCAAGTTTCTTCCATTCTAAATATTTCATTCATCTGACTCTAGAACCAGGCGTCTTTTCCTGCTTCAATGCTAAATGTGGATTCCTTTGATTTAAATGTTAGACTTATAGACACTCTAGAATTACAAAATGCCCATCTGCAGGTCACAGCAGTAAGAGGATTACAGAAAATTCTCCTACCCTGTTTACTAAGTTCTAAGTTACTCTGAAATTCTAAGCAATATTTAGGGTGTAGAGATCAGTGCCTAGCCTACAGGGTAAACTATGAATAACTAATTACCAGTTCCCTTTACCCTTGGGACCACCAGATAGGAATCTTGTAGTTTTGGTGTCTATAATTGGACTACCATTTCTGAGTTGAACTCTTTCAATTTCAAATATTGGATTGTGGTTCGGTAGCCAAGAAACCTTCTATTCAGAACATTAGCCCCCATCTCTCGAAACCCCTTCCTTACTAAATATTAGGTTTTGGCTCCAAAGTCAGACTTCTTCCATGTTAAATGGTGAACTTCAGCTTCGAAGCCAGTATTAGGCATCCACTATTCTGAATGTTGAACTGCAGTTTCTGTGCCAGGCCCCCTTCCATTCTATAGTATTGTCAACATTTGCGAATAATTCGTAGCGAGTTTTATGAGAAGCTTGCTTCTGATTGGGTTATATGTTGAGTGAATTGATAAAAATTAATTTCCAGTACTTCTAACAAGTCAGCAATTTGTTTGATGTTCACTTGTTGCATCGACCTTACATTTAATGTACTGCTAATTCAAACAGATGATGTCGAGGTAACGTTTTACATGTCGAAGTTGGATGAAGAGATATGGTAAGACGTGAAGGACAACAAAATTACCGCGTCCCTTACGTTTCAACACACCGCATTGCCTTTTTTTTACGCATGCGCAATACAGTTTCACTTTTTGACACGTGAAACGATGCCTAAAAACGCGACAATATTTTCCATAGCATTAACAGTCCCATTACATGTAAGGTGGATGACTTGCTGTGAATTATTCGCAAGTGTTAACCAGTGAATGTGGGATTCCTGCTGTGGAACCCGTATCGGGCTCCTTCCATTTTAAATTCTGAGTTAAGCTCATTCAATTCCAAACATTGGATTCTGGCGCCAGAACCAGACACCTTCCATTTAGAACATTTTCAGACTTCAGCTTCGGAGACATATTCTTTCTATTATAAATATCAGAGCCTGGCTTTAGAGCTAGACACCTTCCATTCAAATGGTAGATTATAGCTATAAAAGGCGCCTACATTCTATTTCTGATTATTGGGCAGCAGTTCCAGAACCAGGTTCCAAAAAGAGTTCAGCATCAGGTGGCTTTGGCTCCAAGTTCATAAATCTAGTCCCCAAACGAGCTCCGATGACTTGATTTGATGAAAGAAGTGTCTAGTAGAAAGGTTCTTATATTTCACCTAACAATGAGGGCTGTGGAATGGAAACGATTTTGGTTCTAGTTCTGGTTCCAATTCTACGTTTAAAACCTTAGTCTCAGTTTTGAATTGGTTTTAAGAAGTTCCTGGTTTCAGGCTCACTCACAGCTTACAGATAATTTGACAATTTGACAGCTAAAATGGAAAAGTTTAGAAAACAAAAATTATATCGAACCAGAAACAGGACCTATGTTTATTTTGGTTCAGTTCTGGTTCGTATTTTGAACAAGTTTCAAAGGGTTCTGGATTCATAGCCCTGCTAACTGTATAGCAACCTGAATCACAGAAGTATTCGCCAGTTTGCCTACCTCTTGGTTTTGAGGAAGCAAATTCACTTACTTTTGAATTGAAAACTCTTTATTTCCCTCGTTGTGTAAGTTTGAGGCGCTATAATGCCAAAAAAATGTGTAAGATTTACAAAACATTCAATCTATAGAATATGAATTCTTTCCTAAAACAGAATAATCAGTGTGGTACTTTTATGGTAATTACTCGCATATGGTAATTATCACAGTTTTAGGGCAGATTTGTGGTAATTACTTCGCTGAAGTCCCGGAATTCGTACAAGAGCAATTTTTCTGAAGCCTAAGAATAATTTGTAACGATACGGTAATTACGGTAAACTTTGGCAAATTGACGATAAATACCTGAAATAATGAAATTAGAGGTTTTATCTTCGGTAAGCAACATCCAAATTACGGTAATGGTTAAGTAATTACGGTAAAACGTTTGTTTGATTTGGTTTTTTACCACCTCAGTGGTGTGACATTCATTATTCGGTATATTTTGAAAAAAAATAAAAAAAATAGTGTACATTTAAATCGAGTATCGGGTGATAATCAACGTACAAACCATCGAGCTAATCTTCAACATTGACCCATTTTGCGTGTACACGGTACATTAGTACCACGATATACTCATGTACTATAATGTATGGAAGTTATTACGTCGGTGTTATGGAATATGATAGTAAAGGAAATGTGAAATTAACGTCGTTCGTCTCTCGTTATATTCACTAAATATACGGTCATCATCGACGATCAGGGCTCGATTACGGTGTGTTAAACGCGGTAGGGAAGGATGTAATTTTTGCCACAGATGACAATTACAATTTAATGATTACGGCGCAGAAATTAGAACAGCTTTACGTCGCTGTAGACGATGGTAACGAAAAATTTCGTGTAGCCAATTTTTTTTTTTTTTTTTTTTTTTTTTTTCAAAAATATTCGCAGCGAGCAGCGTGACGCTTATTTGACGTAATCGTTTTAGCGAAGAATACGATGCGTTTATTTGGATTATTCGTTGCATTAATAATTTACGTATTTTTCTATGTGATTGATTCGTCTTTAGGACTTCAAAATTTTCCAGTACCCGGCATAGAAAATCACAACCGTTTAGGGAAACGTGAAGAAGAAGCAGTAGAGAACAGTTTAAATTCACCAATTTTTATGAGTTAAATAAAGAAAAAAAAATCTTCGACTATCTTTTTCTCGCTCGGCGCTGTAAGAATTATTCAAGATAGGCAGCAATCATGGGAAGTTTAAACGTGAATCGACACGTCAGCGATGCTTTCTACCGCTACAAGATGCCCAGGCTTATTGCAAAAGTCGAAGGAAAAGGGAACGGCATTAAAACCGTCATCGTTAACATGATCGAGGTTGCCAAGGCTATCGGACGTCCGCCAACCTGTAAGTTGTTTCATTAATATCCTCGAACGTATTCTGGTCCATTCCACTTTAGAAAGAGTCACTTCTTTAGTCGGTGAAAACGTTACAACATTACTTTTTTTTTTTTTTTTGCAGATCCTACGAAATATTTCGGTTGCGAACTTGGAGCTCAAACGCAATTCGATTTCAAGCACGAACGTTTTATAGTAAATGGTTCGCACGAGGCGGCTAAATTGCAAGATCTGTTGGACGGATTTATTCGCAAATTTGTACTGTGCCCGGATTGCGATAATCCGGAAACGGATCTAATTGTCAGTGCTAAAAAGCAAACCATCAGCGTAGGATGCAAGGCTTGCGGATATCACGGTCCGTTGGAGTACAATCACAAATTGAACACGTTTATTTTGAAAAATCCACCGAGTAAGTGGATGCGTTACGTTATCATTGGAAGATCGATATTCGACTCGTGTATTGAAACTATATGTATTTTTATTTTTCGCTACGTACGTAGACTTGAATCCAGCTGCTCAAGGATCTTCGTTGACCGAAGGTAAACGCGCTAAGCGTTCGAAAAAGCAAAACGACTCAGTGAACGGAGATGCTCGCTCGAATTCTCCTCAGAATGGCGAAGAAGATGGTGGCGATTTGATTGTTCGAGCGCCGGAGAAAAAATCCCACGTACATAACGAGGTATGGAAGTCGTACGACGAGCTTTGTTTTTTTTTTTTTTTAATTCAAATAATTCTTCATTAACGGAACAATTTTTGGTTTATGGTAATTGTAGGACGATGATTGGGCTTTGGATGTATCCGAAGAAGCGGTCAAGGTCAGACGTCAAGGACTCACCGAAGGCGTCAAAGGGTTGACCATTACCGAAGATTTGGAGAAATCTGAAAAAGAAAGGGTGGATATTTTTTACGCAAAGGTTAAGGCCGATCGAGATGCTGGAACGTTAAATGCCAAGGAGACCGTGGCCGAAGCCGAACGTTTGGAAATCAAACAAAAAGCTCCGCTCATTTTGGCCGAATTGCTGTTCGACGAAAAGATCCATGTTCAAGTAAGCTTCGACGGATGATTCATTTTGATTTTGCCCTTTCGAAATACCAGACGCGTGTGTTATTTTATTTTTAAATCTTATAGGTGAAGAAACACCGTAATTTGTTGTTGTATTATACCCACGACGATGAAAAAGCCCAAAAATATTTATTAGGAGGTATCGAGCAGGTTATAAATCTACACAGAGATACGTTGTTACCAAAGACTTCGCCCATCTTGAAGGTATCCATTTTAACGATTAGATTCGCCCTTCCGAGTAGATTGGAATTCCGCAGCGTAGAAGTTTATTTGTAAATTTTCCAGCTGTTCTATGACGCTGATATCTTGGAAGAGAAGGTGTTGCTGGACTGGGCGAGTAAGGTTAGAAAGAAGTATGTGTCTGCCGAGGTTGGCCAGGAGATTCACAAAGCCGCCGAACCGTTTATTAAATGGCTTAAAGAAGCCGAAGAGGAAGAAGATTCCGATGAAGATAGCGAAGATGACGTGGAGGTTAATATTTACTCGTCCCCATTCGTTTATTTATTTTTTTCATCGAAGGATGTTTTTCTGCATTCGATAACTTGATATATTTTTATTTATTCGTAGATCGAATATAATGACAGACCTAACGCTGCTACTCTGAAAGCACAACCGGTAATATCGAAAACCAACGCGAGCAAAACTGACGTTCAAGAAGATAGCGAAGATGATGTCGATATAGATGCTATTTAAGATATAATACCTTCATAATGTTTCCATAATTTCTTCTCCTTAAGCCGATCCTTTTCCTGTATCGTTCTTTTATAGTAATTCACACAAAATTAGATACTATTTCTCTCCTTTTTTTTATTTATTTATTTTACTTTACAATACCTTTCCGTTGAAGGATTTTGAAATATAAAATTAAGATTGACTCGCGTATATGTTTGTAGATTTTCCGCGCATCCATCTTAAAATAGTCTTATTTATTCATTTTTTCCCCTTAGTTTTTACATGGAAAATGGCATAACACGCAAATTATTCGATTTATAGTAGTTCTCATTTTTTTTCTATATCTCTTTTTTTCTATTATTTTTCTGTCTGTAATCTTTTCTCTCTCTTTTTTTTTTAGAAATAATTAAGCGTATCTGATGTTTAATGGGTTTTGTCATCCTTAAATAAATTGCTTTCAAATTATTAGAATGATTTTCTTATTCATGAAAAGCAAAAGTAAGAGAAGAGGTGACCCTGATACGAATAAGCGTTCGTATAGTTCAATTGTTTGTCTACTTTCTTTCCCTTCTGCCTTTCCTTTAGGATTGTCTTAGCTCTAACACGTGCCATCCTGAGAACCAACTTTTAATTCTTAGTTGAGATCAGTTTATCATGAACGACGATTTATGAAGATTTTCAGATTTTCAACTTCAGTATCTTCTTAAGCTAGTAATCAAAATTCTCTTTATAGGTCGGTTATCCGTTCTAATCGAGAATGGACTAAGTATGTTAAGCTATGAAACTGAAATTTCCCGCACTATTATTTCTCGTTTTTGTCGAAATATTTATGAAAATAAGTGAAAAACTGCTTTTTGAAAGTGGGATTTTGAGTTGAAAAATTCAGAAAATTTCGTCCATTCTCGATTGGAACCGACTGAAGACATATCTGAAGGAAAATATGAACTGTTGATGATGAAATTTGTCATTTGTTGGTTTCAAAAATACTGATTTCTTATCATTATTTTTATAGACTTGGAAATACATATTTGATTTACAGCATTGTCATAATCTTTTTTCTTCGCTTTCTGTATTTGTAACGTTCTCGGATCATGGCAGCGAGTAACTTTGATGTTTTCTACGATGATGTAAAAATTACAATCTAGATACGTAGAATTACGATGGTAATATTTCAATGGAGGTCATTTCAAAGTATAAAGTAAAAAAACCATTGGTTATCAAGATGTCAACGACGACGTCTGTTTCTTTATGTAAACATTACTTCATATCGGAATGAAAACTCGCAAATTTCAGATAAATTTTCATAATGGTGAGTTAATAATTAATATTTTAGCTTTATTTGTACTGTACTCGTCGTTAATATTATGACCTCTTTCGTAGCGTGATATCATCTCAGTTCATGTTGGACAAGCGGGCTGTCAAATAGGTGTCAGTTGTTGGGAGTTATATTGTTTGGAACACGCAGTAGATCCTTGCGGGTACACGGTTTCCATGCAAGATGATTGTCGTCCTATTGACGACAATTACGCGACATTTTTTCACGAAACTGAAAATGGCAAACATGTACCGAGAACGGTATTCATCGATTTAGAGCCGAGCGTTATCGGTAACGTTGTCGTAGAATGTTTTATTTTTAACAAAATAAATACGCACCGTCGCTTGGTTGACGAATGCACATACGTATAGAATATTAATGCTGATTTTACAGACGATGTGAGACAGGGTCCGTATAGAGCTCTGTTCTATTCCGACCAGCTGATTTACGGGAAGCAGGACGCTGCGAATAACTACGCCCGGGGATACTATACAGTGGGAAAGGAGAAAATTGCGCAGGCCGTAGAGCAAATACGGAAACAAACGGAAAACTGTTGTTTGCTATCGGGATTTTTGATATTTCATTCGTTCGGCGGCGGTACTGGGTCCGGATTTACTTCATTGATTATGGAGGCATTAGCAGCCGAATACGCGAAAAAAAGCAAATTACAGTTTATCATATATCCATCTCCTCGAGTAAGTAGGTATTCCAAATATTGTTGATTGACGTTTGCTCACCTTTGTGTTTTGTAAATCGAGTATTACTTTTGTTGGTTTGTTCGTTTTAGTTATCCGCAGCCATTGTTGAACCTTACAATTCTATATTATCGTCTCATTCGACGATAGAATATGCCGACTGCGCGTTTATAGTCGATAACGAAGCTATTTACGATATTTGCGCATCGAATTTGGAAATCGATAGGCCTTCTTATATCCACCTGAATCGTATTCTGAGCCAAGTTATTTCAGCTATCACTGCTCCACTTCGTTTCGACGGCATTATCAACGTTGACTTGACTGAATTCCAAACGAATCTTGTACCTTATCCGCGAATCCATTTCCCATTAATTACATACGCTCCTTTTGTACCGGCTCACCAAATGGATCGCGAAGAGCTCTCCATAGCTACAATAACAAACGCTTGTTTCCTACCCGGAAATCAATTAGTCAAATGTGATCCAACTAGCGGCAAATATATGGCTTGTTGTATGCTGTATCGAGGTTGTATACCACCCAAAGATGTCAACGACGCTATATACAACATTCGTAAAAGAGGTATGATGCGTTTTGTCAACTGGTGTCCCACTGGTTTCAAAGTCGGTATCAATTATCAACCGCCAGTCTGCCCATCGGGTAGTGGTTTAGCTAATGTACGAGCTGCGGTTTGTATGATCGCCAATACTACAGCTATACAAGAAGCCTGGGCTAGATTGAATCGAAAATTCGATATGATGTACAGAAAACGCGCGTTCGTACATTGGTACACCGGAGAAGGTATGGATCAAGGTGAATTTGTCGAAGCACGAGAAGACATTTCGGCATTAGAGAAAGATTACGAAGAAGCAGGAAAGGATTCAACGTTTACTCCCACAATGGCCAACCAAATGGGAGGGTCGCCTATGATGTCGTCGCCGGAATCGTCATTCGCGTCTTCTCATAAATCTTACTCTAGGCAACAGTCGTTATCTTCGTCGGATATGAGAGATCGACGTATGTCCGAAAGAATGTCCGATCCGAGACTAAATCCCGATCCTAGAATGTGCGATCGATCATCAGCTCACAGAGGAATGCATTCTGATCCTCGTATCGCTGATGCTAGAATTATCGATCCGCAGATGCTAAATCCAAGATTGGGTGATCCTAGAGGGTCCGATTCCAGAGTGACATCAGATCCCAGAAACAGAATGTCCGACCATAGGAGTATATCGAGATCGAAATATTCGTAGTGGTTTTTCTATCTTTAATGTTACTTTGTAATGTGTAGTACTAAATTTATGTAAGTTAGGATGTGTTTTCTTTTTTTTTTTTTATATTTACTCTGGAACATCAAGAGAAATATGCGAGATAGTTTTTAAAAATGCAATATAAAGTATTATTTCGTTTGGTGGCGTTCAATAATCTGTCAGTAACAAGTTGAACAATTTTTTTATGAAGAATTTATAAAATCATGTTAAAGGTTGTAGGATTTATTCTCAGCCGTTGTTGAAATGTTGATTTGAAAACAGGAATGGTCGAGAGGGCATTGATCGATCATCGATAATTAATAAAGAAAGGAAAAAGTATCAACAGAAGAACAAAAGGACTTTTTATAAGTTAAATTCGATAGTGTACAAGTACCATGTTTTCATTTAACAATTCATTAAAAATTCACGAATCGTTGAAATTTTAAGTGAATTCTATTTTAAATTGATTACATTTTTCTGAAGAAAAATAAAAATAAAAATTTAAATAAAAATAGGTGTTCTTAAGTAGGTAAAATGGCGAAAAGAGAACAAGCAACGTTGCCATACTCTCTCTCCATTGGCAACATTGAATCTAAACGACAAGAATGAGATAGAGTGAAAGAGAAAACTAATTTTGAAAACATTTGAAAATAAAGAGAAAAAATTCCGAATTTCATATTAATTGTTCTATTTGAAATTTTTTCTGTTTTGTGTTATATAAATACAAATTTGAATTTCAAATTATCTATGGAACATTTTAACAGATCGATGGATCGTTAAGAATTGGTGGTAATTATTGAATATTTTATTTAACCCATATTATTAATTTACAGCGCAGCGCTATTCCCATTCTAGTACTCAAAAAAAACAAGTATTTTCCTACCGGTAGGAAGCATGTTATTGTTTCTGGATAAAAGTGTACATTTGGAATCCATTTCAATATTATCCGCAGCATGCGGTTTAGTTTGTGTTTGATTTATAATCTGTTAGATTGATATATGTTGTATGTATCATGTGCATTTGTGTATAATATTGAAACTGCGTTGCCTTACGATGTCCGTCCTGAAACACCTGGTTACTTTTCAGGACAATTCGTGCAAGTTATGCTCGATAACGACGGCGACGATGATTTATTTCTGAGTGATATTAGTTCGCTGTCTGAAATCGACTATAAAAAACAACATTTCGGTAAGACTATTAATGTAAATATTGAAAAACACAGTAGTGATAAACCGAATGATAGTACGTTTTCGAAAGATAATAACGGTAAGCATTTTATACGTACCGATAATGGTAATGAACAGATCGATCGGAGTGCTTTTGAAGAGGATATAATTTCGAACGTCGCTTCTAGTACAGTAAATTTATACGACGACGAAGAAGATATCAATATAATATCTGTTGCAAAAATGGCTTCTAAAGAAGCGTTTTCGGATGACAGAATATACGACGATTTCGAATTGAATACTAAACCGGTAGGTTCGCCAAGCAAGAAGAAGAATGACGCTCCTTGGCAAATAAATCGTGAAAAATCTTCCGAAAACGATACAAAACGTTTGTTAGAATACGAGCGTTCGTTTAAAAACGATCAGTTCATCGATGACACTTATGCATCGAGAAGTCGCAAACCATATCCAGACGAAATTGAAACACAAGCGAAAACGGTTCGATCGTTGCAAAGAAAACAGATGAAATTCGACGAGAATTACAGCAAATGGGCTTACGACGATGAATACGATAATGAGGATAAGTCTGACGATAAAAGTAACGCTCCTTATGACCCCGAACAAGCGTACAGCGAATCCAGCTCATCGAGACTTTTCAGCCGAGAAAGATTTTCCAATCCAGAAAATCCATACAATGAACTCCTCGCCGAAAATTACCCTAATGCTGACGATCATCGACCATACAAAGTTGGTAAAATCCGAGTTGAAAATAAGCTCGAAGAGAAATTGAAAGCTTCGTTAAAAGAACCGAAAACACCTCGAGCTACGAAAGATGAAGATGAAGATATTATCATCTTGGATGATACTATACCAACCAACGTACGAGAACGAAACGAGGTGAATAAAAAAATCAAAATTTCATTCAGCGCCGAACATAAATCCAAATCGATTATTCAGGATTCTGTGTTTAACGATGACAAGAGTTCGGATGTGGTGAGAGTCGATTCAAAATCCGAACCTACTCAATCTTTAAGAAAAATTCCGGTCTTAGAAACTAGCAATATTCCTACTGTTACGCCAACAGCTCCTGCTATCCGACCTGTTACTCCTGGACCTCCCGTTATTAGTTCCACTGCTCCTATTACTCATTTTTCTAATCCTCCTTATCCCATGATGGATCGAAACTACTATAATAATTCGGTAAGTGATATTTCCTTTTTTTGTTTGAACAAAAAAAAAATATAATGTTTTTGTTTTTATTACTGAAATTTCGTTACAGTTTGGTGGAAACATTATGAACGAAATGCACGTAAATCGTAATTTCATACCTGAAGCTACTACAACGGAATTTTATTCTACGCCTGCTGCTCCTCCGGGTTCATTTCCTGTAAGTTCTTTAGATAGTGAAGTGAAAAAAATTGAAATTATTTTGAATAACTTATTTAAACGAAGTTATTATCGTAGTCAAATATGGGCTGGATTCCTGTTGCTTCTACGTCAACTGTGCCTCCAGCAACTGTGATCGTTGATAATATTCCTAATTCTAAAGGTAAATAGTATGTTTCATCTTTTAGTTATGTATTTTAAACATGTATCTCATCTGGATTTTTTTTTTTGGTGGTTATAGAGCCTCCAAAATGTGATAAAGTAACAAGTGAAAATGGTAAGTTATATTTTTACCAATATTTTTCATTAATAATGTAGTTGCCGACTGCGAATAAGTCACAAAACTGAACAGAAATTTTTTAAGATGAATTTTCATTTTTAAAAAATGAAAATAATTGGAGTGCTTTCAAAATTGAATAAGTTATAGAAACTAAATCAAGTTAAAGGCTTCTTTTTTTTCTCCCTGAACCCCTTAATTATTTAAAACTTTATAAAACCGAGATATTGTGGTTAAAATATTTTTCCATCTTTAGTTAGAAAAAAAACCTACATTCTGTTTGAAATACTGAATTCAGTTTGAATGAAAATTTTTTTTAAACCAAGTTGTATCGATTTACACTTTCTTATTTTTAATTTTTCATTCTTTGCAGCTGTCAAAGAAGAAATTCGTCAACAAAATAAGAAATTAATGGACCAACGTGATCAATACCTTCAAAAATACAATTCACTTAATGAAGAACTGAGCAAATTGAAGAAACAGAAAAAAACATTGTCTGACAAGAAATCTCATCAAGCCGAAGAATTCCTGAGAGAAAATAACAAACTTCAAGTGCGTAGATGGAATCGTTGACGTAAAATTTCCAATATTTTGCGCGTAAATGTTATTTATTTGTAATAAAAATCTGGAAAAATTATTTTTACTCGATTGTTTCAAAGAATGAAGTAATGAATAAAATTAAAGCGGTTAAAAATGTTATCGACATGTTGTCGAAAATCATCAAAGATGAAGGGATGAAAGGCTCTGCCGATAGTCCAGATGAAGTATCGAAGAAGAACTCAGTTGAACATGTAAGTATATTTGTACTTTTTTAATCTTTTCTTTCCTTCATCCGCGACGTTTTCCCTCATCAAGCTCAACTATTGTAATAAACCATAGTTTTTTTCACTCATACAGGACGATAACGCAAAAGAACATCATAAAAAGAAACGTAAACACTCCAGATCGCGATCTAAATCACGTCACCGGTCAGGATCACGTTCAAGAAGTCGCCGATCGAGATCACGTTCTAGACACCGTTCCAGATCTCGTTCGCGATCCCCTCGATCTAGATACCGTCGTCGGTCGCGTTCTCGCGATAAGTACTATCGACGTCGTCGTTCTCATTCCAGAGATAGGAAAAAGGGTAAGCGAGATAAAGAAGAGAAAAGTTCCTCGAATACTACAGGCATTACACCAGCTGTTCCGGCAACTGTGGTCGATCCTTCACCTGCTGTGTCGGCGGCTGTTGAACCTCCTGTTGCTGTGGAAAAACCGAAGGAAGCCAATCTTTCGGATAGATTTAAATCGTCTTTCGAAGAAATACTCAATCGACCCAGTGAACCGCCTAAAGCTGTCGAAGTCCAGAAATTTATTCCACCATCTGTCGAGTTACCAGTCAACGCGAGCCCTGCTGTATATGCGCCTCCAGAGAAAACAAAACCAGTTCAACAATTGCCTGTGTCTAGAGGATGGACTCGTAATACCACCGATACCGTCAATTACGTTTATTACGATCCAGAAATACATTGGTGTCGGGTTTGCAACGCGTTCCCAAAAACCGCCAAAGAGTATTTGTTACATTTACACGCTCCAGAACATAAACAAGTCTTAGCGGTTAGTTTTAGCTTTATTTTACGTTGGTAGTTTTAACGTAATGTTGTTTATTATTGGAGAAGAGTAGAGATGTTTTTGAATTACGTGCAATGCCAAAAGCACGAGAAGTGTTAATTTCTTGGCGGATGATTTCGATTCTTATATACGATTTTCTTCGGGGGTTTTATTATTTCGATTTTTTAAATTTCAATTGTTGCCTTATTTTCGGAGAGATTTTTCGTTCAACATCCGGTTATTTTGACTTGATATCTGGGTATGTAAATCGATTTTAAAAATTGATTTTTTTCCACTTTATTTCGTTACTATTTTTCTAGTTTAACTGTCATGTTTTTCGACGATATTCAAATACGTTGTGTTGTAATTTTAGACGAAGAATTTGATCGATTATCCGTGGCATAAGAACCAAACAGATACAAAAAAACCGACAAATCCTGGTGCTGCCACAGAAAGGATTCCTATTCGAGGTAAATTATACTATGTTAATTGGAAGATTCGAAGAGTTCCGAATTCAAGATTTAATATTAATCGTTTAATTTTAAGTTCTATGTATGAATAATTTTTTTTTCAACTTTGAACTAGGAAATTGACATTTCCTGTTGAAAGTTATATATCACTTTTGTGTTTTTAGGTCCTTGAGAAAGATGAGCCACTACGGCCAATTCTTCACTCAAGGATTTTCGGCTCATTGAATCTGAAATTTTGTATCGATAAAATTATTCTCTATATATTTGTATATTCGATTAATGGATAGATAACTCCGAGATACAATAAAAACGATTTCAGCTTCTTGAACGACCAGTCGATGAGAAGTTATTATCGTGTGTTTAATGTTTTTTCGGCTTTTTAAATCAGTTTTTCGAGTAATAGTTTGAAAAATAGTGTTCAAGTTAACGAGACTGATTTTCGTAATCTGATTAGGATTGCCATTCTTTGTCTCGGCAACTGCTTGGTATTGCAAGCTGTGTGATCAATGGATGGGCGATTTACATTGCGCGTCAGCCCACTTGAAGTCGGACGAACACGAAAATAATTATATGGTGAGTATGATTGTATCCATCAGATCATATATGTGAATTTCCTTGCTTATTATAGGTGATGAATTGTACATATGTCGAATACGAATTGCGAGATGTCCGATGCATTGAGCCTTTGGCTCGGATGACGTGTAAATTTTTACAACGAAGAGGTCGCGAACGCGACTCGAAGAAAAGACGAATATCAACCGTTGGTTAAACATTTTTGTTGTCTCGATAACATCAATCGAATTATTTTTTGTACTAACTGAAGAGTAACTATACAGCTTATGGTTATCGTTTTATACTCTCTAATGAATTTTCTAAACATTTTTCAGACATTCTTAGAATCGAATCCGAAATGGGAAGATCACTGGATCGACAGCCGAGCCAAGGCGCACCAAACGTTGCACGCGGTCAAAACGCCCGAAATCGTAACACCAGCTTACTCGATGGAAACTTACATCAAACCAACGCCAACGCCGCCTCCTCCCCCTCCGCTTCAATTACGACCAGTCGGCGGCGGCGATAAAAAACGCTCGCCTAGTACGAGTAGTTCGAGCAGCAGTTCTAGTTCGTCATCGTCTTCGTCGAGTAGTAGCAGCGCTCGTAAGAAGAAAAAGAAAAACAAACGTAACAAGGAACGTAAACGCAGCGTCGAAAAAGAGACTAAGTTCAAGATGGTTGTAACCGATGCGAAAAAAGCTCGCGAATTGGCGAAAAAGCCGCCGGTAATTGCGAACGTTCCTCAACCGGAGCCAGCTAATGCACCTCAGCCGTCAACCGTTTCGTTTAATGTCGAAGAAGAAGATAAATTCGTGCAAGAGTGGATGAACGCGGTGCGCGGTAAGAGTAAAGAAAAAGATTTTCAAGAATTGAAAAATAAACTTTCGAAAAAGAAAGAAGCTGCGGTATTGCCTGCTCTGCCTCCGACTCCGACTGTACCGACGGTAACGACTCCGGTCGTACCGACTCCGGAGAAGACTAAAGTAGTATTAGATACGAGTTTTAAAAAATCTCATTCTAATCGTAGGAGTGCCGAAAGAGAGAGATCACGTCGCGACGATGACCATCGTAGTGACCGATCAAGGGGCAATCGTTTCGAAGATCGAAGCAGACGATCACCTCGTGACGATTCCAGATACAAAAGAACTAACGGCAGCGACTCGAGATCGGGCGATAAATATAAAAATAGCGGTGGCGACAAAGGCGGATCCAAAGATAGTAAATCCGGCGCTGGAGATACGTCTAAAAAATTCGAATCTGCGAATGCTAACAAGAAAACCACCATCGATCGTAGATTTTTACCGTTTATTGGTAAAATGCCTTCGAAAAACGCCGCTAAAAAAGTCGGCGAACAGCAACCTACCGAGACGACGAAAACGAAAACTGACGCCAAAGTCGAGCCTAAAGTATCGACCGAGCCGACCAAACCGAACGATCAGCTGTCGGAATCCATACAAAAACAGCTCGCCGAATACGATCGTCCGAAAGACGTTGACGTGGCCGTCGTCGACATGGATATCAACGAAGACGAAGACGAGCCGGTCAGCATCGTCGTCGACGATAATATCTCTCGAAAAAAAGATTTCGACGAAACGCTCAAACTACTGTATCCGGAAGATAAACCTAAACCCGGTCCTGGTGGACCGGATCAAACTAGTCAAGCGGCTAATGCCGTGTTACCCGCCAACTTATCCCAAGACTACTTAGTGTCTTTGATTAGATCGACTATCAAAGAGAAACAATTAACGTTGAATGATGGTAACGAAAATTCTCAAATTTTAGCAATAGCATCGTCGATGAAAGAAATATTGTTTAGCAACTCGAACGTCGCCGATATTCCGATACCGTTAGATAATCGCACGGTTCATATCTCCAGCGAAGAACAACTCTACAACGTACCTCTTCCGGAACAGCCGGCAATACCTGGTGTCGAAGAAGAACCCGAGCCAGCTCCTCCGGGCACTATCGAAGACCCTAACGCTATCAAAAAGAAAAAGAATCCGATTTCTCAAAAGAAACGCAGGCAGTTGAGAAAAATCAGAGAGAAATTGGAAGAGCAAGAAAAACTCTTGCAGCAAAAAATCGAAGAGTGTAAAAATCAAACTGAGACCAGTGCGGATGACGAAGGTTCTGCTTCTGCCTCTGGTACGGCCGACGAAGCTCAACATGAAATGGAAACTTCGTCACCGCCACCTGGACCCGTTAATCTTATGGATAGTGATCTAATGATGCTGGGAATTGACGAAGGCGATTCGGCGGCATTACTTTTTTAAATCTTTACGATTTAATCTCCCCCCCCCCCTCAAAACCGATGGTTTTTGTTGATATTTATGTGTGGTTGAGATTTTCTTTATAAGTTTACTTTTATATCGTGTACAATCGATTATGGTTTTGTTTATTTTTTTTCGTCGTATTTCGTTAGTTTAAATTTTTTTGTTTTTTTTTTTTTAGTTTACCAATTTATAAATATTCTTTATTGAAGTGTCGTATTCCAAATAAATATACTTATCAAGTTTTTAGGACGGTGTTGTCATGACTGACATAATGAGAAAGTATTTTAGTGAGATCGACTCCTACGATGTGATGTTTTTCATTTAAAAGTTTAAATGAATGTATTCGAAGTTGGACTGTGTTTTACTTTTTTATTTAGGTTATTGGAATTGTTGAGATGAAGTTGACCAAAATGATCAGGTGAAAAAATTATTTTTTTTAAATCTATTCATCAAAATACGTTCTAAATACAGGTGGTTTACATTTCTACGTTCATTTGTATATTTTTGCATTACGGATTTTTAGTTCAACCTTGTTGGTATGATGATCATGTGATGAGGGTTTAATTTGTGAAATTTATCATAATTTCCAAGTGGACAATATCGAGTGAAGAGTGTAAATAAAAATATAATAAATTCGTCTTTTTTGGGTTTTATTTGAAGAATTATTTGTACCTATACATTTTTTGTGTGAAAATAAATTAAAAAAATTAATTGTTTTTATTTGAATGATGTTAGTGGTGATTCACGTGCATCATCATGAGTTATTTTCGACACAGTATTTGTGTGATCCTTGAACATTTCTGATTACCAGGATTCACAAAATGAGTAAATTTTTTTCCAAAATTTTCATTATTTCATCTAATTATTCGTTTTTACTTTACGTTGCAGGTCGTTTTTGTATTCGTAAATTTCAGAATTATTTGAACAAATATTCGAAGGCACCTTCACATATCAAGGTAGGTTTAAATACCTTTCATTTGTTGTACGAGTGACGTAAGTTGCATAATCTCGAAGATTTCATTTATGCAAAGTCCTTTTACGTGCGTAACTTCTAAAGAAGTTAACGAAATACTAGTCTCATCGTTCAGCGGCGGACAAGCATCAAATGAAGAATCGAGGATTTTTTTTTTGAAAGTCCAAACTTATTTTTGTTGGTGAGAGACAGAGTGATACGATTCATTTAGAATTCGAGATCATTTCTATCGTCGATAAGGCACATGTTGTATGTAACTGAATTTCTTTAGTTTATTTGAATTTTCAAAACTTGTACATCACTATCGAGTACATGTAGAGAATTGTAAAAGAAAACTATTGTGATCAATTGATCATGAAGGGATTCTTAACAAAATGAAATAGTATCGAATAAATATCAGGAATTTTTCCTTCCAAAATTACGTGTAGCTCTATCAATGAATTATCTACGATCTTATAAATTTGGCTCCAAGTCATGTGAAAATATATTTTTTCACTCTGGGCGGTGTGTTTGAAAAAATGAATTTAATTCTCTTATTTTATAGAAAACTTGAAATAACCTACTGTAGTTTCGATGAAATTGGATTGAATATTTTGCGTGGAAAAGCAATTAAAGGACGATAAATCATTTTTAATTATTTACCACTTGATAAACCAATTAGTTCGCTTATTTGCTTTAGGAAATTCGGATATGGATTAAGTTGTGTCAAATTGTCATTTAAAAGCTCCTGCAAATAACCAGGTAGGCATTTTTTTAATCACCAAATGCGTAACTAGGTGAACAGAAGTAGCATAACAAAATGAATACGAATTTTTTTTTTTTAACATAAAACACATTTCATTTAATTGAAATAAAATTTTGACTGAAAATGGAGGTTAAATGAAGGTGTGAGAATCTATCTGCTAAATTGGTGTTCAGATACACTAAATTTTGATTTCTTGTCGATTCAAAACAACAGTCGTCGATTTCAAGGAATTTTTCGACAATATTTCATTTCACCATTTGCTTACAGACTCCTAAAATTGACTTGGAAAGCTGAATTCGTGTATGTGGATTTTATGAAAGTGGCACAGATATGCTTCTCAATATTTTCGTATAATTTGGATTCAGTTTTAAATATAATCTCGTAACCTACAAAAGTGATTTTTTACTAGAGAAATAAAAAACGTTTCATATAGTGCAAAAATGAACATAATAATTTTTTTCCTCGTTATTTGTGTTGAGAACAGGGATTTTATAGGAAATTCATAAATTTGGCTCATATGTGAGGTACGAGATTTTATTGGGTTAAATAAGAATAAACTATTCTTATTTAACCCAGTCAAATTAGCATCAAAATAGAGCTAAAATGGTACCTTCAAGATTTTTGCTGGAAATTGTTCGGACGGGTCCTGATACGCTTCCATTAAAACCTTACATCCCTACCCCATGTGCTTTCCCCTGGAGGAGGGAGAGGGGGCGGTTGAGACGTATCCCAAAATGACGAAAACTGAGTAATTCAGCGACAAAATAGTTATGCATATGAAATTATTCTCCTGATAAAATTTCCTTTGAAATGGCACCAACTTTGACCCGTTTTACCGAAAAAAAAAGATCCAAGGGGGACTTACAAAAACGACATAATACATTTGCGTTGAATGATGAAAAATGTTAATAATTGTAAGTCTTTAAGAAGACTTTTACTCATGAATAGGGGGTTGGTCCGTCAAACCTCTTCATATGTTGTTTTTTAGCCTGATTTCCTATGTCATATTGTCAATGAAAACCAGGCTGTTACAGTCTATCGACCAACGGTGGTTGGGAAGGAGGAGGGAATACCAAAAAAATCCGTTTTGGGGTCCTAAAAGGCCATTAAGACAATTTTTGGCCCTGTCAGATGTTTATTACTTTTTTTTATTCATTTTTGATACTGACCAAAATCGCTCCAGTTCGGTCAATCGGCTCAGTTTAGCGATGCATTAGTTATATATGAGTAGGGGATGACCTTGGGTCAAAATTCAGTTTTGCCCCATTTTAAGGGAGTGCGTGCTGCAGGAACGAAAACACAAAAATTGTTGCTTTTTGAGTCAATCGATAGAGAATCCAAAGTTGTATTGCATATCCGAAAATCAACCTATTAGGTCAATAAGGAGGTGAAATTTGAGGGGTTTCCGCCTTTTTGGCCTTGAAAAATGGCTATTCCTCTTGTATCCTCCAACAAAAATGAGCTCAGTAGAGGCTCTATATGTGCCTTTTGGAGGTCCGCACTTTTCAGCTCCCTTGCATCCCCTTCACTGCCCCAGAAATATGATTTTTGGTCAGGTTTTCTCGTTTTTTGAGTTTGTTCCTCTCATAATTCTTCTCCAAAAAGAGCCAGGAAGCTGCAATTTCGGTAAGTACAATTAGTAAGAACTTTAGATGTGCCTTTTGGGGGTCTCGACTTTTCAGCTCCATTTCACCTTCTCACAGCCCTGAACATGTGTTTTTTTTGTCGTTTTTTCTTATTTTTTGAGTTCATTCCTCTCATAACTCCCCTTCAAATTGAGTTGGGAAGTTGAAATTAGCGATGTACATTTAGTAGGAACCTTAGATGTGCCTTTTGGGGGTCTCGTATTTTCAGCTCCAGCATCCTCACCATTGCCTCATACTGCTGGCATTTTTCAAGCACTTCAGATTTATTTTTCATAAAGTACACAACAACAAAACTGCTAAAATCATCAATAAATGTAACAAAATAATTTTTTTGGTCCCAAGATGGACCAGATGTAATTTCACACACATCACTATGAATCATATCAATTACACTTTCAGAATTGGATCTGATTTGGTTAGCTAAAATACACTTTTCACATCGTTTCGACAAACCACCTGGATCAGCACCTTCTAAAACACCTTTACTTATCAATTGTTTTATACCAGATCTACCTAAATGACACAACCTTTGATGCCAAATGTCATAAGTATCAAATTTTGAAATATTAGCTTGCAATTCATCTTTAACCGCAAATTCAATCTTATACAAATCTCCTTCAACATTTCCCTTAGCTATAATTTGATCATTATACACTACTTTGACTTCATCATTTCCAAAAATTACAAAACCACCTGATTTATCAATCTGACGAATAGAAAATAGATTTTGACGAAGTTCAGGCACTAAAAATACATTCTCGAGCGAGCATGAAAAATTTTCAAGAACTTTGTGCAAATTTTGTGCTTTTGTTTTCATTTTGTCGACACGAGTAAAATACTTGGGCTTTTCTGAGGCGTAGCCAAGGGTGATCGTTAAAAGTCTTATTTTTCCAAAACTTCGCCCTCGCTTCGTTTGAACATAGCATTTAATAAAATCAGGCCCGAGAAATAGTACACAAAAAAGTCGAAACACCCTCCTTCGAGTCATTCTTGGCTATGCCACCGAGCTTTTTCGTCTTTTCATGTTCAGTGGGAACCTTGAGTTTAAAGATTTACACTGTGGTCAAACGTTATTTCTTCCCCAGAAATAACAATTTGTAAAGTCGCATAACATGGAGAAAAAATTGAGCCCTAGAAAAAATATAAGTTCTTGGTAATTTTTATTTCAGCCTTAAAATTTTTTTTCTCATATTCGTGGAAAATTTTTGGGAATTTCTTTTGTCTGAAATCCATCCTTGAAAATATCTACCGCAATGGGGGCAATACGTCATCATCTCTGTAAGACTCAGCGAGAAATGTAAACTAAAATAATAAAACAGAGTCTGAAAATGTTTCAACTTGAGAAATTTTTTCTCCTTTTCTACGTATAGAAAATTTTTGTACGCTCCACTGTAGGATAATCTGTCCGAAGAACGGGCAAACCGACTATGTACTTATTATTTAAGAGCTAAAAAATAAATGGTCTGGTAAAACACACATCACTTAAATTTGAATGAACAAATCAAGTACACTACTCGTTTGATTTTAATCACAATAAAATATTACACTGTGAAAGTCATGTTAAGAAAATCGTAATATAATAGCAGTTTCTCAGTTGACTATGTAAAACTTTCGTGCTTTGAGGAATTTTTAAAGATGGATGAACTTTTTTCTGGTTGGTTTTCTTTGTGATAATATTGCCGAAAGAAATCAGACTATATGGATTGTCGAGCAAAGACCGTAGAATGAGAAATGGGGAACTGGTGAGGGAGTATGAACAAGATTGATAAATCAAAAGTTCATGTTTCTTATGTGCCCTCTCCCTCCTCCTTCTCAGTCCTGGTCTAAAATCGTTTATTCATCTCACTACTAGCAAAATCGTTGAAATTTGTATAGTAAGGTCAATTTAGATAGACGTTGTGTTGGGTTTGAAAAAAATTGTTCTTTTTTGAATCAATCGATTGAGTGTCAAAAATTGTGCATTTCTAACATATTCAAACATCAGCATTCTTATGTGAATTAGAAAGGAAGTTGGACTCTATTTTTAACCTTTAAGAAAGTCGATTTCTTGCCTAAGAGCCTTAAAATTAATTCGACGATAATAAACATCGGTAATATTGATAGAAAAATATGGCATTCTGGATTCTGTGAATAATGAGTTTCTTGACATGCTTTGGGAAGAGCATAAAAATCACTCTTCAGCTAGAGTTGGTCATTTTATTAGTCTACAATTCCATTTTTCACCAGTTTGTTTACTCTCGAATCTAAGTACTTGGGCCACGCTGCTATTATCATTCGATGTTCAATAATTTCGATCACTGGAATTAAATACAAAAATGTTAACAGTAATGTTATAAAAAATGGAAATTATCTTTGTGTGACAAAATTTAACTCACTTTTAGTCCCATTTCGTATCTGTCCTGCTTAGACATGTTTAGAAAAAAAGCTAACGATTCACACATCATTTTTTTAAGGGAGTAGTCTACAGACTCCGAATCTCTGAGCATTTCCAACGCTTCATTCGCGTATTTCCCAAGTTTCATGTACATTTTTCGGGTTATGTTGCCTACAGGGCGATGAAAAATTACGAGTCAAGTTTTAGATAAATTATTGAATATTTTGTACGGCTAAATATTATTTGTTAATTTGTACAGTGATTATGAAAAGTTTAAAATAGGCAACAGTACCATTATTAAGATCATTTTGTTCCTCTTCTGTAAGTCCAACATCTGCTGGGATTCCTTCTTGGCTTGTAAACGAGCTTGGAAAAACTGGAATAGAACCTTTATTCTCTTTTGACTTTTTAGCTTCATTTTTCCTGTTAATTATTTTTGAAAATAAAATTATAACAATGTCGAATAAAAATAAATTAAACGATATTAATCATCGTACATAAATGTTAGCATGTCTAGAGCTGAGGAAAAACGTATTTTTCCAATTGAATGATATTCGCCGGATGTTTCGTCTCTTAAGCTGTCTGTTTCATTGGTATTGAGTTGAAATTTCTTTTCAATTTTTCTACGAAAATATTCTACATTAAAGTTACGATACCGGCTGGCAGTTTTTTTCAATACACGTATTCTAAGCTCTGTAAAAAAAAAAAACGTATCATTTAAAATCAGCGAAAATTTTAAATAAAGGAAATAGTTCTGTAAAAATATATTAATTACGAAATAGTTTTATCGTACCTGGAAATGAAGCATCCTTTCGTTTTTGTCGCCGTTTCAATGCTTGATCCGATAACATTTTTATTTTGACTTGAAATTCGATTCTTGAATGTTAAATTGAATTAATTAACTAGGATAACATTTCGTTTGAATTGAATTTAATTCTTGAATGTTCGATCGAATTCATTTAATTTTTCGTATTGTTTTAGGAAATTTTCTAATGTAAATTTGGAAACCTTTTCTGTAGAGATAACAAACTATACTAAACCTCCCACGCGATAAAACCAACGTAGAAAAATTTGACATCCTGTGCGATATAGTTTTGGCAGTATATGGTACCTTTGATTCCTTTCAAACCGGTTCACGCTTCTATAAGTGATTCATTCAGGATATAGTAGGATACAAGGATACGAAGTAGGTTTCTCCTGTAATTACCTGAATAACCAATGAATTACTGCGTTATAATCCTTAAAGGATAGGAAGGATAGGGGGGAGTAAACCAGAACCAGGCTATCGCCATCCAACAATTCAGCCGTGTAGATGGATGATGGAGGGGAAGAGAAACGTACGTAAAATTCATTTTATTTCGTCGAGTACAGTTTGTCGTGTTGATTTTTTGAATTTGAAATGTTTTGCAGAGCAGATTCGATAACAGATTTAAGATGGTGAGTGGCGATTGCTTTGGGTGTTGAAGTTTCAGAATCGACAAATTTTATGCAGGGGAGAGAAGGAACATTTTATAAAATGAACTAGGTAAATCAATTTTCATTATGGTCCTTTCAAGTAAAAATAATTATAAGTGTTAAATCTCAGCTTAAATTTTTTTTTGAATTTTTTAAAAATTATTTTTATTTTGTGAATGTTGAAAATGAGGAGGTTCTGAGTTCAATTTAATGAACTGTTTTACTATATCTTTTTCAAAAAACAGACAAATAAACCAGATTGATCTCGAAAAAAATTGATTTTATAATTTTGTAATGTTTAAACGACGCAAGATTCTTGAATTAGTTGCGCGAGGAACAAACTCGAAAAATAAGAAAAAGCGACCAAAAAACCACATATTCGGGACTGTAAGGAGATGTAATGGGGCTGAAAAGTCAAGACCCCCAAGACGTACATCTAGAATCCGTACTAAATGTACATACTTAATTTCAAGTTCCTAGCTGAATTTGGAGAGGAGCTATGCGAGGAACAAACTCAAAAATTGAGAAAAAACGACCAAAAAATCACACATTTGGTATTGAAAGGGGGTGAAATGAGGCTGAGAAGGCGAGACCCTCAAAAAGAACATCTAGGGTCACTAATAAATGTACAAACCAAATTTCAACTTCCTAGCTCAATTCGGAGTGGAGTTATGCAAGGAACAAACTCAGAAAATAGAAAAAACTGACCAAGAAACCACATATTTGTGGCTGTGAGAGGTATAATGGGGCTGAAAAGTCGAGACCCGTGAAAGGCATGTTCAAGGTCCCTAATAAATGTACGTATGAAATTTCAGCTCCCTAACTGTATTTGGAGGAGAGTTATGCGAGGAATAAACTCAAAAAATGAGTCAAATGAGAAAACCTGATCAAAATACCATATTTCGAGAGTTGTGAGGGGGTGCAATGGAGCTGAAAAGTCGGGGCCCCCCAAAGTTACATCTAGGACCCCTACTGAATATACTTACCAAATTTCAACTTCCTGGCTCATTTTGTTGGAGAGATAGGAGAGGAACAGCTCTCTTTCAAGGTCAAAAAGGAGAAAACTTTTTATAATTGACCTAAGAAGTTGATTTTTGGATGTGTTATGCAACTTTGGATTCTCTATCGATTGACTCGAAAAGTAACAATTTATATATGTTTGTCCCTTCAGCACTCATTGAGCTGGTTAGCTGAATTGAAGCGATTTTGGTCAGTATCGAGCAGAGTTTATAATTTTAATGTTGGGGGAAAAAAATAAAAGTAAATATCTGACCAGGCTAAAAATTGTCTTAGTCATCTTCTAGGACCCCAAAACGGATTTTATTGGTATTCTTCTTCCCCGCCTCTCATTACCGCTGGTCGATAAACTGTAATGGCCTAGTTTTCATTGACAATATGACATGGAAAATCAGGCTATAAATATCTACAAGATAAGATATGTTTATTGTATACAATTGTTTTTATCCAAAACGATGTGTTCTGGAACACATCGAGGATATTTACTAAATTCCAACTCTTACTTCAATTTGGAAGGCAGGTATACGCGGAACAAAGTCAAAAAACAAGAGAAATATCTTAAAAAACTACTTTTTCAGAATTGCTGGTGGTGGGCGGGAGTTGGGTGGGAGTGGGATGTAATAGAGCTGAAAAGTTGAAATCTCTAATCTGCATAGCAAATTTCAACCTGCTACCTTAATTTGGAGGGGAATATGTGTAGAACCAGCTATAAAAATTACTTTTTTGGGGTTTTGAGGGGATGCAATATTGTTACAAAATTAAAACTTCCAAAGCATTCGACTAAAACCGCTTCAGAATGTACATATCATATTTCAGCTTGCTTGCTTAATTTGGAGGAGAGATGAGCTGGCGACAGCTTTTTGTCTACATCGAAACGGGAAACCCTCTCATATCTTCCCTCCTAACTGACGTAGGAGACTGATTTTTGGATATATTACGTAGCTTTCGATTCTCTATCGATTGCTTTGAAAACGAACAATTTTTGCTATTTTATGTAGATTTAGTAAGTGTACTAGATATGCCTCTCAGGAGTTCCAGCTGCTCATCCAATACTTATCTGTGATCTTACCATGGATCAAGAAAAAACATTGCTGAGCATTCCCCCTTCTCCCATATGAAACAAAAATCAAGCTTAAACAGCAAAGCATTTCCATGCTTTTTTTTTTTGTTATTCCCACGAACCTCATTGCACATTGCGCTAACACCACATCTCCAAAAAATTCTTTCTTATCATTTAAACGATGAAAAACAAATTCAAAGTTGTATTTTTTTCATGAGGTCCTATGTAATTTTTTACTTCCTTTTATATGTATAGCGCTGTTGACTGATTTTCGAAATTCGTATTATTATTTCTAATGGTTTTTTGAGATGTGATGTTATTGCACTGCGGGTGTGATTTATAAAAAATACTTTTTTTTAGATTTGGGTACCAGTCAACAATGAAAAATATCCCTTGATAACGGACTCCATGGAACGTTGTGAAACAAATATAACAGGTTTGAAAGAAATGGAAGAAGATAAAAATAAAATGCAAGTGATATTAAAATCAATAAATTTTGAATAATAATTAGGCTGATTTCTCCACTGAACTACTACTGCAACGAATAACTTGAAAATTCGTAATGATTTTTGTTCTACGCATCTCAAAAGCGCTGGCTGACGGAAATTTAATTAAAAAATTTTTCACTTACATGATATGCAGAGTTGCCAGCGTAATTTTTCAAAAATCACTAGAATATCATCAAAAAAAAAATGCTGGAAAAAAACTTTTTCACTTATAACGTAATTTAAAATAAAACAGTAAATTTTACTGGTCATTGCTTGATAATTTCCAGGTAATTACTTGATAATTTCCAGGTAATTACTTGGCAATTTCCCGGTAATTACTTGGCAATTTCCCGGTAATTACTTGGCAATTTCCCGGTAATCACTTGACAATTTCCTGGTAATTACTGGCTAATTTCTCAGTAATTGCTTAGTAATTCACTGGTAATTACTTTTTAACGGTTATGCAGCCAAATTGTACTATATAGACATAGTCTACATAATGTATCAAATAGCATGCCATTGTGCTTGTTGGTTGATGGCTCAAAGATCAGACGAAGAAAATAATCCGAATCGTTGATATCTTTACTGTTCATCAGATCGACAAAAGGGGTTTTTCAAGTTTAAAGTAACGTTGCACGAAATTTCCTCTAATTTGTGGTTTTTTTCCTAAAAAATCCTGAAAATTCGTTAAAAAAAAAAACGAAAATATGAAAATCCATAGAAGAAAATCGAAAGCTTTTCACATATGTCAAAAAACATTTAAGGATAAATGCACAGATCTGGCAGCTCTGTTGATAATATGTTTGCGTTTGATTTAACGCTTAGTACCGACCTAATGGATAATTTTAAAATGAAAATAATGAATTATTTCGCAAATATTTTTAGCGTAGATATGATTTATGATATCGATTAGAACCAACAAATACCACTGTACTTGAATTTTTTTTTCAATAAAGAAATGAATTAAACAAGAGAAACTTTTTCAATTTGCATAAATAGAATAGGTCTGAACATTTTTTCATGGTCTATTGAAGGCCATTCAAATATATTAACGGAGTGGATAGTGTTGCTTAATTTGAAAATCTTAAAATTTAAAAAATTTGTAAAAAATCAAATGTCGAGCTGATATTAAAATTAATGCATTCTAAAAGTCGTGGCATTAAGGTGAGACTTCGCGTTTCGCGGTTTTTTTTTCATTGCATACTTTTTTTGTCAAAGGCAGAGTTTTTAAAAGAAATGAATTTTACATTATTTTTTCGTTTTAAGGTCGCAAATTTTGAAAATTCTCAAAAAATTAAAAATGAAGATTGTACGAAGGTTGAAGTCAGGGATCCGGAGCGTGGAGGGATGAGGGTCGGCCGGCAGATTTTTTCGAAGTCGGGGGTACAATTTGAAAAATTGTGGATCCGAAACCCGGAGATTTTAATCAAAAACCCTGGAGTCGGAGTGGGAGGGACTAGAACTCTTCCCTCTTGATCCATGAATTTTTTTTCTTTTTGAACGAGATTTTTGAAGTATTAATCATAATAAGATGATAATGATGGTTCTGGAAGTGAAAGAATTTTCACTCCACTTATTTATAGTGAGCAGGGATTCGGAGCGGAGCTAGAGGATGGTGGGAAGAGGGCCCGCTCCGGTTGACATTTTTGCTGCCGAACAGACTTGAACTGAAAATCTTGGAGCCGGAGACGAAGCCGAGACCACTTTTTAAAAATTTTGGGAGTGAGAGCTGGAGGGACTTGAATCAAACATCTTGGAGCCGGAGCCAGTGGGACCAGGCCACTTTCCCCCCTTCCGGATTTTTGGTTGAAGCATCCTAAGAATAGTCATCACAGAGGTCTAAACAAAAGGTTATGAGGCTCATCTTCGTAAGTTGCATCCGAAATGAGGTATAAATTATTGCAAAATGTAAAATAATGAAAATATGTACTAATTTTTTGAGTTACCTAATATTGCCTAACCTACTCTAATTTTCAGAAATTCAGTGAAAAATAAAAAACTGTTTTTTGACAAAAATTCTGCGGTTTATTAATTTTTAATCCAATCGAAATCGAAACATTTTCGCCATTCGCGAGCATTACTCCGCACGACCAGTAACGTGAAGGTTAATAGAATTGCCTACTCGGTTCGCCGTAAAAACACCTCTCTCCACATGGTAAAAAACATAGGGTAAAGAAAGAATCCTTCAACCGGAGTAGGGTTGGGAATATGCGGATCAAAAAATTGTGATTTGATCCGTGACATGTGATTCGGATACAATTTTTCGTATGATCCGTGATTTGATCCGATTCATTTTCCTGAAATCGTGACTTTTTCGGATCACTTTTTTAAAATGTAGATAGCGCTGCAAGATTTGATCACGATGATCCTTCTTAATCATTTTAAATGCAAAAATTACTACACCCTGCGTTTTGAAAAAGATGATCCGATGATCCGAGTTCGGATCAATTTTTGAAGTGCGATCCGTGATCCATGATTCGAATCATATTTTTGCAAAATGATCCGAGATTTTATGCGAGTCGCAAATCGCCTCGTGAATCCCAATGCTTGACCGGAGGCGTCGGCAGAAGGAGAGGGTTAGAGCTTAATTGGAGTCGTTAGAAATGGAAATAATTGCCCCACTTGAAAGTGTAACTCTTCAAAAGCTCTTAGCTCCATGTGCACTTAATGGTGGTTAAAAAAAATCTCATCTGAAAATCGCTCTGCTTGGAATCCTCGAAGTTCCATCGAACGATACCTTATGATATGACCGAATTTGAGATATTTTGATCATTAATGTGGTTTTGTTCGAGCATAAATTTTCCTCAAAGCATAACGTGGCAATGGATTGTTTTTCGAGCTTAATTTTCGTAAAATAAAGAACATTATGCGAATCGTTCCTTCTTGAAATAAAAAAAGGAGCGTTCCTCGATAGCTTTTTTTTCTCAGTGTGTTGGTACAAGTGTATATTGAAGTAAATAGCTGAACTTCTCTGCTAAAGACACATTTAGAACCCACACTAAATCTGCATACCAAATTTCAACCCCTGAGATCAAATTGGAAAAGAGATATACGTGAACAAATTCGAAAACTAAGTAAAACCGACGTAAAAAAAAATTCCGGAACTATGAGGGGGTGTAGTGAAGCTGAAAAATAGAACTCCTGAAAGACACATTTAGCTCTGCTACTAACTATACCTGTACCTGCCGAATTTCAACCGCTCAGCTCAATTTGGTGGGGAGATATGTGAGAAATGATCTCTTTTCAAAGGTCAAAACAGGGGAAATCTCGATATCTTTTCTTCTAATTGGCCTTGAGGCCTGATTTTTGTACAACTTTTGATTTTCTATCAATCAGTTGAAAAAGGATCGATTTTTTCTATTTTCGCCTCTCAGCACTCCATCTTCCAAATTTGAGTATAACTGAATTTTTACCCGAGGTCATTCCCCACTCAAAAATGTTAAATTCTCCGCTAAATTAAGCCTATTGCCCAAATTTGACCGCTTTTGATCGATCGGTATTGAGCTGAGAAAATGATTTTTAGTTTTAGAAAGAAAAAATAAGTGGAATAAATATGTGACATAACATAGCCAAAATATAGTTTCGATAGCCTTCTAGGGCCCCAAAAAAGATTCCGTTGATAATCTCCCCTTCATCCAGCACAGGTCGATAGCCCATAAATAGACTGGTTTTCATTGGCAATGTGACATTGAAAATCAGTATGAAAAAAATACAAGATGTGAAGAAATTAGATAATATTATACACGTCGACTTAAGCGAGTAAAATATTTTCTCTAAAAATAGCCACAATTGCATCGCCAATTAAATAAATAGAGCGATTAATTCCTTTGATACGTTTACGAATATCGCCAAAAATATCCGAACTGGAAGTATACACATTGGGATGTCCATTTGTCTCCATTAAGGTCCTGTTGTAAAACAGATACATATAACACGATGGAGTCTGAGAAATGGTATAAATCTCGTGGAACTGATCGCTTGGTAAATGATTAGATTGACCAGTGGCTAGCTCAAAACTGCGATTGTTTGCTAATTTGATTTGAACTCTGCCTTGTAATACGGTCAAGGTTACGTTGGTTAATGCGCTGTCTACGTAATTCTCCAAGTACATTCCTGCGAAAATAATTATCATAAAATTAAACTCTGAATGATAAAAATATGCTTTTTTTTTAGGAAATTACCCGGAAAATCAGCAACGAAAATAACATCGCTGTAATTGGATGCGGCATAGATTTCGTCTTGTATCTGGTTCATTTTATGCCTCCAGCCAGAAAGTTCGGTCAATAGTGGAAGTGCCCAAGGTGTATCTGAAAATGGAGACCATTCAGCGGTCAGCAGATTCACTCTAGGATCGAACATTCTTTGATAGAAACGGCCATTCAAGGAGCTCCAGATGTCTACGTAAATCGATATGTTGCGCATGTTCATTTCATCGAGGTTTCGTTTAGCACATTGGGCATATTGGATTAGCGTATCAGCGTGCTTGGTCCATTTGTCATTTTGAGTCCATTCCTGATCCGAGTAGATGAAAATGTTTGGATTATTTCACTCGACTGGGTTATTATTGAATTGCGCTTTTGTTTAAGTAGATACAAGTAATCCAAATGGGCTTACATTGGAATCTAGGTAGTAAATGTTACCATTATCGTTGTCTACTACTTTGATTACTACCATCGATGTGTGCCAAGCGTGTACCATCATATCCCAACTATATCCATATTGGCCATTTGTCCAACCATTGTATCCCTAAAAATGAGTAATTTTTGAAAAAAAAAAATTTTTTTAATGATACGTTTCCAACAATTGATAAAGTTTGAATCTTGTACTCTGGTGACGTTTGTTCTCATCACAGTTTTTGTGTCCTCGTTTATAAACCAAATTTCAGCCTACCAGCGTAATATGATGGAGGCAGGGTTAAGCCATAATCACAAGTTTTTTCAGAAAACCCTCCTATCTATTCTTTTAATTTTTTAAGAGGTTCATTTTTGGTAATTTTTTATTTGCAATTTATTGATTTGAAATCAATTTGTTTTCTATTTTCAGCCATTTTTAAACTTTAAAGAAATTTTTATTTCAATCTGAAATTATCTGTAACCTTACCCCCTCCCCCTCCCCCACATACACATCCAGGGCTCGAAATAAATGTTTTGTATTTTGAGCCGGAAACAATTATATTTCGAAGGGGCCAAAAAAATTATCTACTTATGTTTACAAAAAACCTAGCTAATCAAATTTTTCACTTTTTCAAAATGAAGTAGTCTTGCAATTTGCATAGCACGTATAGTTGATTACTTTCAAAAGACCGAGTTCATCCTTAGGCTCCAGTTCTGTGCTCCTGCTCCTCTCGACTGTGAAAAAACTTACTTGATTATATCTTAATATTTCATTATATCTTATTTTTAATGAAGGTCGATAAAAATTTATAATTTATGTTTAAAAAGAAATCGTAAAGAGACGGAGAAATTTTAATTATTTACTCGAATAAAACGTGAAAAATTCTTTCCGAACTATTTATTCCTATTTTCCCACATAGCCTTACCACAATATAGAAATTTTGATGGTTTATTTGAATTCAGCGCATGAAATGCATCCAGAATCATTCCATTTTTTATTCGGAACATTTTCACGTTTATTTTACTTTAAAATCTTTGCGTGATGGAGATATTTTGAAAATTTATCAGAATAAAGTGCTAAAAATATATTTTAAATTGTGATTAATTTTCACTTATTTTTTAACATTTTTTCCTGATTTTTGATCAATTTTCTTTCACTTTCAATGACTTTTTTTTTTATATTTTTGTTCAATTTTTAAATATTTTTTAACTGTAAATTTCGTGAATTTTTTTACAATTTTTTTAAATTTTTTACGCAATTTTCGTCTCTTTTTAAGGATTTTTTTCATATTTTTTGGTTAGTTTTTCAGTAGTTTTTTAACATTCTTTTGTAATATTTAATCAATTTTCTGGATTTTTAACCCATTTTTGCTAAATTTTTGTGCAACTTTCAACGCTTTTTAACGATTTTTGATCCGTTTTCACTTATTTTTCAACATTTTATCGTGTTTTTTGATAATTTTTTCCCTTTTTTTTACCAATTTATTTTTTTAACACTGCTACGTAATTTTCGATGCTTTAAACAATTGTTCTTATGGTTTCTGTCAATTTTCACACATTATTCAACATTTTTTCGTGTTTTTTGATCCATTTCCTGCTTTTTTTACCCACTTCTGTCAAATTTTCACCTAATTTTCGATGGTTTCAATGAGTTTTTTCATATTTTAGGTCAATTTTCACACATTTTTTCGTGATTTTTGATTAATTTTCTGCTTTTTTTTACATATTTTTGTCAATTTTCTAATCAATTTTTGATCATTTTCAACAATTTTTTCATACTATTTCAAGCCAATTTTTATCTAATTTTTAATATTTTTTCGTAATTTTTGTAAATTTTTTTGCACCTTTTACATATTTCTGTCATTTTTTACCCAATTTTCGAAAATTTTTAACAAACTTTTTCACATTTTAGATCATTTTTCATCATATTTCCAATTGGTTTTGATAAATATTCAAGACTTTTTACCGATCGATTTTTGTCAAGTTTGTAGCCAATTTTCAAAGTTGCTTATTTTTTAACAATATTTTAATTTTTGGTACCTGGTACCAATCAAAACAGTCAAATTTTGAAAGTAGGCTTAGATTGACGATGGCCTCGGCTGAAAATTTAGTTGAACTCAAATTTGGCAGAGGGGATGCTGAGGGACTTAAAAAGGTACAAAAGGGACCGTTTTCAAATCAATCAATAAAGAATCAAAAGTTAGGTCAATTAGTAACGATATCATTCGTTCTAAATGTCTATAATTGAGATGGGGGGGAGGGGAGGGTAAAATTCGGCATGTTTGTTTAGAATAGGGGTCTTAGATATGGGGGGGGGGTCGATTTTACATCCTTATTGCATCCATTCAGGCCCTCACTGCGTCGAAAAAGTGGTTTTTGGGCAGTCAATTTTTAGCCATGTTAGAAATTTATTTTTATTTTTTTCCTCGAACATTAAAATCATTTACTCCGCTCGATACCGACCAAAATCCCTTTAATTTGGTCAATCGGCTCAGTTTGGCGGAGGATTGTTATGCCCTGACTTGGCGGAGGGAGGGATGCTGAGGGGCTAAAAGCACAAAAATTACTTTTTTTTAAAGTCAATTGATAGAGAATCAAAAGTTGTATAACATATCTGAAAATCAACCTCCTAGATATCGGGATGTTTCCCCTTTTTAACCTTGAAACAGATCTGTCCCCCTCCCCCCATCAAATTGAGGTAGGACATTGAAATTCGGCATATACATTTAGTTGATGACCTAGATGTGCCTTTTGGAGGTTCCGACTTATTAGCTCCCTTGCAGCCCCCTCTCACAGTCCCAAATATTTAGTTTTTTGATCAGTTTTTATTTTTTTATGTTTATTCCTCGCATACCCCCCTCCCCCAAATTGAGGCAGGAACTTGGAAATTAGGTATGTACATTCAGTATGGGCCCTACATGTGCCTTTTTGGGGTTCTGACTTTTTAGCTCCATTGCATCCCCTCACAGCCCAAAAAATGGTTTTTGATCAATTTGTCCCTAAGATAACTCCCCTTCAAATTGAGCTAGGAAGTTGGGGATTTGGACTATTCAGGCCCAGTGGTTTTTTGATCGGCTCAAAATTAGGCTAGGAAGTTGAAATTAGGTATGTCCTGTCTGTAATGACTCTAGATGTACCTTTTGGGGGTAAAAAAGCATCGTTTCGCGATTATTTTTAGGTTACGAAAATCAGGCTGAAAGTGGTGCTTTTTTTTCCAAGTCACCCAAAGCACAACCTTTCAAAAGAGCTGTTAACCTGTGTGTAATTTCTGTGAACTTTAATGGTTACTGGGAGGGTGTAAAAAACAAAATTTTGGTTTCGTAATATATGTCTTGTTAATTGCCTACGTGTAAAAATACTCCATTAATATTGAATAATTAATTGTGGTATATTTTGTCCTCTAACATATATTTTAATTACCTTCGTAATGAAATGGGAAAATGGCATGAACAACTGCATGAAAACGTAAAATATAATGGAACACACGATCAGACATTTTTTCATTTTGGATACGTCCATCTTTTCCATATCACTCGTAGTTTGTGTACAATTCCTTGTAATTTTGTAAAATAACTTTCTAGGCCAATCGAGATCGCAAAAGATCAACATAGTGGCCAATCCAACGTAAGGGAACATACCTTTAAATGAAAAGTTACACGAATAGAATAACGTACCTAGTACTTCTTATTAAAAATACGTATTTTTTTCAAAATAATTCCAATATTTTTCACTTACCAATGTTAAACATCCTCGAATTCATTACATGAAACAGGAACAAAAAGAAAAACGTAATAGGTCTCGTTTTACTAAACTGTAGCCCGAACCCAGCAAACGCATCGATTAGAAATCCTGTTATATGTATAATCCAGAAATCGATTTGTCTGCCGGTTAAAAATATCCTAAAATGGTTTAAAATATTCATCATTCCGAAACACAACGTTAATAAGCATTCGAAGTAGATTCCTTTATACCAAATTATAAACATACGAAGGTTTACTTGAACGGTGTGAAAATCCAATGATAAGATAAAAACTCCATCGAGTAACCGGCCAGCCAATCGTAGTTAACTTTTTTCACAGCAGCCATAAAATATAAAATGAAAACTTGATAACGTAGTATGAAATAATTCAAAAATGGCGGATTTTTACGTGCTTTTCCTCGATATCGATCTATAGACCTGCGAACGTAACACTGGCTGGTTTGTATTTTACGTTATTTTAATATTTATAGGTATAGTAGGCCTACCTTGATCTACTTACCAAGTTGCATTCGCATCTGTGAAGTATAACAATGTGGCAATTAAACCAAATAAATATGTATGGTTGTTCCAGTGTGATTTATCCAATAATACAATGTACCAATATGGAATTATAAAAGCAAGGCAGCTTTTTCGAAAATGATAGCCTAATGTTATTCCAATTGTACCTAAAAATGTTGAGGAAGACTCGTTTTATACGCCAATGGAATAGATATATGAGGGAGGAGGACTGGAGGAGGATGGATCTTGTCCAATAGTACGTCTCAGGTCAATTGGAATTAGCTTAATCCGATTAGTTGATATGTACTTAGTACTTAAGACTTACCTAGCCACATAATCATGTATATTGCGCACATCCAGTTATATGGAAGAGGCCTTAGCGAGTGAATTAATGGAAAATGGCATAATTTTGGCTCGCCCCATCTTCTATCTGCGATTGATAGTTGTCTTTCATGTGGTATATCTAACATCATCAGGATACCTATTAAAAAAAAAAAATTCCGTAGTTGAGGCTTTTCTTCATATCTGAATATTTTCATCGGCCAATGAAGTTTATAACGAGAAAAAATTAACCAACCGAATGATATTCTGAAAAAAGCAATCGAACTTGAATCTGCAGGTTGAAATAACATTTCGATCCATGACTGTATATATTTTTTTATTTCACACAAGTTGTAACATCCGCATTTATTTTCTGTAGTCTTCTTCCCCTCAGAAGGATTGTTCATCTTTTTTGAGCCTGTCGATTTATTGTGATAAATTTTAAGCTTAAGAATATCAGGAGTTTTTTGTTTATCATTTTGTCACTTCGACTTATCTTGAAAATTTTCATTTGTCTTACACGAAATAAGTCATTTTGTTATTAAAATAATAACTGCTTTGCATACCATCCAAAATCTTAATAACAAAAAACAGCATCCCGTAGCGTAGGAAATTATCCATATCCTCTCATCTTCGTCCAACAAAACAGTCCTATGTTGGGTTCCCTCAC
>FIZR01010795.1:5487-31877 GCA_900060175.1 Ferrisia virgata
GGGCCCCCAAAACAGACATGTTTGGTATTCCTACCTCCCCCCCTTCACAGTTGGTCGATATAGTGAACCAGACTGGTTTTCATTGACAATATGACATAGGAAATCAGACTAAAAATTCTTTCATAATTTCAGAAAATGGAAAGAAAAATACAGAAAATTACATCTTTTAAAAATCATTCAAAAAAAGGAGGAAATTGTAAGAATTTTCCAACAGTGATAATTTTGGGTATAAATATGTGTATCTACTTGATAATTTTTTTTAGCCTGATTTTCTATGTCATGTAGGCTATTAGAGTCCATCAACCTACGGCGGATGAGGGGGTATACCAACAAAATGCGTTTTCGGGTCCTAGAACACCATTACGACAATTTTTGACCATATCAGATATTCATTTCTTTAAAAAAAATTTTTTTCCGAAACTAAAAATCATTTGCTCAGCTTGGTACCGATCAAAATCGACCAAATTTTGGAAATGGACTTGGATTGTCGATGCATTTGATATTCTGGAGTCGAGATGACCTCAAGTCAAGATTCAGTTTTGTCCAAATTTGGGAGGTGCTGAAGGACAATAATCGTAAAAATGTTCCTTTTTATGTCAGCCGGCGGATAATTCAAAATTGTATAATATATTCAAAAATCAGCTTCCTAGGTCAATTAATAAGGGAGATATGAAGGTTTTTCCACTTTTTGGCCTTGAAAAAGGACTGTTCCTTCCCTATCCTCTTCTCCAATTTGATCTAGGAAGTTGAAATTTGGTATGCAGATCTTGGTTGTTTTATTCTTATTTTTATGTTCCTCCCTTGCAAAATTGCACTCCAAATTGAGCCAAGGGCCTGAAATTTGGTATACAAATTTTTGTATATGTTTTAGATGTGTCTTTCGTGGCTGTACCCCAATCACTATTCAAGAAAAAATATGCAAAACGTTCCTTTTTCTATCACATGAATGGGAAATTCGAATGTCTTCTCGAATCATGAAAATCATACTCAAAAAACATCGCTGCTTTTATTTATTTTTTTTTTTTTTAATTTCAAACAAATTTTTTTTTTTTTGATTTTTTGAAAATTTTTAAACCTTGAGTCAATTTTGCAAATTGAAACAATTTAACTGGAAAGCTGAAATGTTCATCACATTATTTTGAGGTAATTTCGCTACTATTGTGACAGATTTCCGAAAAAAAAAAAAAAAAAAAAAATTCGGCCCAAGGTAGTATTGAGGTAAGATGAACTAATTGTGATAGAGTAATTTTCATTTTGGTACATGAGACTCTAATCCTACTTCTGAAATGTTTTTGTTTAGCTCCTTTTATTCATATTTTATTGAAAACGTATATAACGTATATTTCTTTTTCCTCCTAAACACGGGATGTAAAAATCTCATTAATTATAAACGCCCAATATAAGAAAATCTAACATATTTTTTTTAATCCATTTTATGATTAAAAAATAAATTATTCCTTACTAATGATTACAATGGATGGGTACACCTTCCTACTACCCAGGTATGTCTTTTTGATGTACAGCATGTTCATTTAGTATTAAAGTCGATGCATTTGTACGGGTTACTTACCAAACAAATTGCTATAGTAAAATTCAAACAAAACATAATTAATAAATTTGTATTACAAAGGTACTCGTTGCCCACCAAACAGTAATATTGAAAACGTGAAATAATTCGACATGACATAATCGTTTTTTAATCACGAATACTTATCTGACTATTCATTCTGAAAAAATATCATTGCAATGTGTATGTAATATAATTAGATATAGGTATTTAATAATCAGAAAAAAATTATCAAAATTTTAAAAATAATAATTTCATAAAAAGCATGTGAATTATATTTTGCATGCAAATGGATTATAACTTTAACTTGTCCGTTAATCGAAAAGTAACAAACTAGTGGATTACTTTTGAAACATTTCTTCATATGAATCAATTCAAAATGACACACTTGGACATAAAATTAAAAAATCAAAAAATGGAATTAAAAATCGTTTATTCAAAAAAAAAAAAAAAAATACAACTCGCGTAAAATTTCCTTCTTATTTTTCTCAACAAAATTGTAAAGGTAACAAAACGCATACTCAAGCAAAACAATAAATTAACACAACAAAACAACAAAAAAAAATTTTTCAACAAAAATTCGAAACATTTAAGAAGAAATAAATACTTAGCTAAAATAAATTAAAATTTGAAATTACTATATGTACATTGTACATGGTACAAAGGAAAAAGAAAAAAATAAGAACAATTTTTGGTAAATCCTACCTAAGAAATTAGATAAATTTTTCAATTAACTAAATTGAACACATTTATTTGAACATAATGAATAAATTTCATTCTGGTAACACGAAATACCTAACTTAAATTTATCTCATGAAAGTATATCCGATCATTTTCAATTATTTCGAGGTTTTTAAATAGCTAGGTACATATAATAATAATAGTCTAATGAGGATCATTGCGTGTCAACAAAATAAATTCTCATTTTAAAAGGTAATTTCAACCTTTGCACGAACATTCTTCGTCAATGTTGCTATCTACCCAACGCATGTAGCTTTCAATTCGAGTATAAACTCCGGGGAAATTAGGACGGGCACAGCCCCGACCCCAAGATACAATGCCTGAAAATTTAATTACAAATTATTTTAAACTTTTGGTTGAATTTTTAAAAATTTATATCTTGTAAGTTTTACCAATAACTTCCATGGTACCAGATCGAGCACCAGCTATTTGTAAAGGTCCACCACTGTCACCCTGTAAAAAATTAAATTTCAACGTTAAATCGAAAAAATATTATTTAAAATTATAAATTACATGTGCAAATTTGTATAGGTGAGGAAAAGAGGAGTCGTAAAAAAACATGAAAGCCTACTGTCTTCATAAAACTGTCAGCTTTATTTTTTGTTTTTTGTTTTTTTTAATTTTAAATCATTTTTTTGTAATTAATTTTTAGAAACATTTAACCTGGGTACCTTTTTATTTCATATTTTTTAGTCTTCATCCTAAACAGTGATTTTCCAGTTAAATTAATTTAATTACTTGCAATTGGTTTTAAATTTTATATCAAAGTATAATTATTATCAGCGTATGTTCCAATTAGATTCAACGAGAAAGTGAATAAAAAATGCGAATTGAAGTGATTGGATCGTGTTCAAATGTAAAAGTTCTGAACTTCAGTCCTCTCACATCCCATTTCCCTACCAATTAAAAAACTATATATCGATCAACCGAGCTGAAAGAAAACTGAGCCAATTTTTACGAATTTCATGCAACTTGAAAATATTTGCATGGGAATCTCCTGAAAAGGCTCCCAAATTGCTTAGTAATGAGCTAGATTTGATAACTTGAAATGGTTATTATATTTAGTTTGAATTAAAATTTCTTAAAAATTACCTTTTTTTATATTTATGCATAAATTTAAAATTTTCGTGGCGTAAAAAATTTTTACATTTGAAACCGAAATCTTTGAAACGTCACGTAACAGTTTTTCAGTCCCTCTTCTTAAATATTTTGAAAGAAGTGAAGTTGAAACATGATGCTTTGTCATATATTCCATGAACTTTTTTGTAATTTTTCTACTTATTGGTTTTGACAAAAATAAAAAATTATCCAATTTCCTGAGAAAATGGATGGCCCAATATTAAAATTTTTTCCAAAGTGGGTAAGTTTTTCAAATTTATACCTTTATACTTAATTTCATTATTTTTTTCCCAATTTCAAATTTTTAAATATCATTTTTGAATTTTAAAACAGGGAAATAATAACCCAAAATATATTTGAACAGAAATACCAATCAGGTGTCAATTTCAATTGTGAAGTTTTTTTATTGGAATAAATAAATAGGTAAAAAAATCGTACGTATTTTTACAGCTCAGCAGCTTTGAACTCAAAGAAAGAGAATAGCGGACAAGATGTAAATTTTAAGTGAGTCACTTGAGGGTCATCAGTATTAGCATAAAGACGAGACATTCCAATAGATCCAAAAATCAGCATTCTAGAAACGGTCCGATTTTGTAACTTTCTTTCACCGTCCCCATCCAGCTTAAAAAAAAACTGAAATTGAAACGCCCTATTGCACATCTTTGCCATCCCAAAAAAGTGTTGAGAAATATGTGAAATTGGCTTAAAATATGTGAAAACCTCGTTAAAAGTCATTGAAAATTGAACAAGAACTTGGAAAAAAATCGTTGAAAATTATCGAAATTTGGATAGAAAATCGTCAAAAATTGGGTAACAATTTAACAAAAACGAGTGAAAAATGCAGAAAAATGATTAAAAATCACCAAAAACTGTTAAAAATCAAGTGAAAATCGACCTATACTATGAAATAAATTGTTCAAAGTCATCAAAAATTGATCAAAAATCACGAAAAAGAGTTGGAAAATATGTGATAATTGACCAAAAATCGTTAAAAATTATTGCAAAGTGGGTAAAAATTTGGCCAAAATTAGTAAAAAGCAGAGAAAATTGATGAAAAATTACAAAAAAATGTTGAAATTTAAATGAAAATTCATCAAAAATCACAAAAATTGTGTAAATAATTGACAAAAATTGATTCAAAATTACGAAAAAATGTTAAAAAATATGCGAAAAGTTACCAAAATTGTTTAAAAAACATTGTAAAATAGATATAAATTTGACAAAAATTAGTAAAAAGCAGAGAAATTGATGAAAAATCACAAAAAACTTGAAAATTAGATGAAAATTGACCTAAAATGTGAAAAAAATTCAAGTTATTAAAAATAAATCAAAAATCACAAAAAATTCACGAAAACATTTTGAAGAATTACTAAAAATTTCATCAAAAAATGTAAAAATTATTGACATTTATGCAAAAATTTGCCAAAAATGGATTCAGATTGCAGAAAATTGATCAAAAATTACGAAAAAACAAATAGTGGAAATTCAGGTAAAAATATCATTGAAAATTGTGTAAAAATTGGGGTAAAATGAGTAAAAAGTGGAGAAAATTGATCAAAAATCACGAAAAAATGTCGAAAAAGTACTGAAAACTTCGTCAAAAAACATAATAATCATTGAAATTTGTGCAAAAATTTGTCAAAATGGGGTCAAATATGCAAAAAATTTACTGAAAATCGACCTAAATTATGAACAAAAATTATCAAAAGTCATGGAAAATAACGAAAAATGTTAAAAATTATGCGAAATTTTGACTTGATGAATGAAAAAAAAAAATTATTAAAAATCTTCGAAAATTAAGTAAAAATTTGACAAAAATGGCTTTAAAAGTGCAAAAAATTGAATAAAAACCACTAAAAAATTTGAAAATTACGTAAAAATTAACTTGAAATATGAAAAAAATTGTTGAAAATCTTTAAAAATTAGGCGAAAATTGGACAAAAATTGGTAAAAAGTGGAGAAAATTGATTATAAAATACGAAAAATTTTGAAATAAAAAGCAAAACCTCAAAAAAATTATTAAAAATAGTCAAAAATTGCTTAAAAAATTGACAAAAATGCGTAAAAAATACAAATAACTTTGATCAAAAGAACTAGAAAAAATATTGCAAAAAAGAGGTTAAAACTGAATAAAAATATGAAAAATAATCGTTGAAAATCTTCGAAAATTTGGTAAAAAATATAAATTTCATTCAAACTCTTCATTAATAAGCTTCTGATATGGTTTACCCACCTACACAAGATTGAAAAAAAATCTACTGAAAATTCATGAAAATAAAAATTTTTAATGGCAAGGAAGGCAATAAAAGTAACGTTTTACCCTGTGACAAATTTAACCAATTTAGAGCGGTACCGAACTGAGTAAATAATTTTTAGTCTCGGAGGAAAAAAAAACTCAAACTACGAAGTCGAGGCTTATTTTTTTAATTTTTCTAAACGTTTCAACTTGAAATCATAAAATCTACCAGGTCAACTGTTGACGGGTCAACATTCTGCTTTTTCGTCAAACATAATCCAACTGATGATGATCAAGATGTCGGAAGCCCATGAAGAGATGCAGTGGAGCTGAAAAGTCGGGAGCCCCAAAAAGCACATCTGGGGCCTTTACTGCATGTACGTATCAAATTTCAACTTCCTAGCTCATTTCAATGGGAGGGTAGGGAAGGAACAGTCCTTTTTCGAGGTCAAGAAGGAGAAAAACCCTTATATCTCCCCTCCTAATTGATCTAGGACGTTGATTTTTGGATATGTTGTGCGATTTTTGTTTTTCTATCAATTGGCTTGAAAAGGGCAATTTTGGCGTTTTTTGGCCCATCAGCACCCCCTCCTCCAAAATGGGGCAAAACGGAATTTTGACCCCAGGTCATTCCCACTCATATATATCCAATACATCTCCAAACTGTGCCGATTGACCGGATTGGAGCGATTTTGGTCCGTATCGAACAGAGTAACTGATTTTAATGTTCGGGGAAATAAGTAAATAGTAAAAATACTCGTATATATCTGACATCGCCAAAAAGCTGTCTTAATGATCTTCTAAGGGCCCAATAACCGATTTTGTTGGTATTTCCTCTTCTCCCCCGCCCCTCTCCACCACCATTAGTTTTAATTAACATTATGGCATAGAAAAATCAAGCTAAAAAATTGAAATATGGTACCGTCTTGAAAACTGATACCACGTACATCTCTGGCTCTTTTTCGTTACGTCATGTCAACTGACGATTTCAATCAATTAACGCATTTGTTAATTTTTCTCCCGCTAGATCTTTTTTTTTTTTTTTTTTTTCAATCAACATCAACATGCTGTATATATGTTGAAAGATCTAATAAATTGATTCGGTGTTTGGCAAGTTTGACTAGCCCATACCCCATAGAACTAGGAAACGTTTACACATCTGCATCATACCATTTATGGGCGCACTTATCGAATTATAATTTCACTCGCAACATGCGACAATGGATGTAGATGTAGATGTACGAGCATACATACAGATCTGTATACTTATTAGATAATATTACACGATATTATGTATGGTATACCTGACAGGAATCTTTTTGTCCGGTATTATATCCAGCGCACATCATGTTATCAGTTATTCTAGACGGTATGTAACCAGAATTCTTCCTACAATCTTCGACCGACATTATGGGTACTTCTACTTTACGCATTTCGTTAGACGGCGGCTTAGATTCGCCAGTTCGACCCCATCCGGAAACAACGGCAATGAGACCGGTGTAATTTCGTTTTTCTACACGTAGCAGACAGACGAAGGGCGGGTGAAAAAAATTACATACAGGCGTATAGGTTGGTGTACGAGGAGTACAATTGCGTTAAAAACCTTGACGCATTTTTTTTTTTTTTTTTTTTTTTAAATAGATGGAGGTTTTTTTTTTTTTTTTTTTTTTTTTTTAAATTAATTTACGTCCATTAACGAATTATATATGCTCGTACCAGAACTTGGAAGGCATGCAGGTTGAATATGAGGGGTATTGAACGATATCGGGCTGTCTAATTTTAATATGGCTATATCGTTCTTGAAATTGGAAATTTGGAATTCCGGGTGTCGAATTATTTCTTTGATACGCATCGTTATCTTGTGCGTTTCGTTTTTCAAGGCGCGATTATATTCGCCTAAAGATGCTTTGATTTCTTTGGCAGTGAACCTGTAATGGAAAATTTTTCAAAAATTTTAATACCATATGGGTAAATAAGAAAAAAAAATCACGTGAACGTCTCGTGCTTTTAGGCCTGCACACATTACCCATACGCGTGTACATGCGTCGCCTGCGTGTACCGTTGAAAAGTAAATATTTAACACTTGTAACGTACCAGCACAGGTGAATTTTAATCGTTTAAGAAATCGATACAATTTATCATAAATTTGATCGTGTTATATTACAACGATACGTAATACGAGGGGCAACCCTTACCCATCTACGCAATGTGCAGCGGTCAATAAATGCTGTTTGGTAATCACTGTTGCGCCGCAATAAAATTTTCCTTTTCTGCTCAACGCCACCATCCAAGGAAATTCGTGTTGTTCGGCGGCTACTCCTCCGACAATTCTCATTTTTCTATTAACCATACCGCAGGCTGGAAATGAAATAAAAAATAATATTTCGAATTACGATAATCGAAACCGGATAGCTGTTTTGAGAATAATGCTCAACGGTTCGATGTTCGTACCACAATTCGGACACTTCGAGGTAGCCAATTCTGTCACCGGATTATTGCCCATTTGAGAAGCTACGTTGTTCGATGTGATCTCTTGAGAAGTGCTGATATCTTGCACAGAGACATTCGGTGCTCCATTATTGTGCGGTATGTCCAAAGTGATTATTGTCGTAGGAAAACGTCGGATCAACGAACATTCCGATGGCAGAATCTACGAGTAGAATGTATTTAATTGGCGTGAAAAAAAAACGAAGTAGTAGGGCTAGTTTTTGTACATGGTGTTTATTTTTTTTTTACCCAATGGTATGGGCTTAGATGGAGGTTTTTTTTTCAAACGATCGAATAACAACAAGAAGGATATTGGAAATTATTACGTGTATGGTAAGGGATTTTAAGGAAGTTGTAGAGTAGACGATTACATCTCCTCAAGGCTAAGATGTGATCGTGGTGTGATTTTCATACTAGAAAATTAGCCCATTAGAGCGTATCGGTCTCTATCGGGGAAGTATATTATAAAATTGTTTACGATATGAGATGGTAATTCTGGTAATTTAATTTTTTTTGGGGGGCATTTACGAATATTTTCTATCGACTTAGAAAAAGATTTAATATATTTGATGACGTTGGACCTAACTTGTGATAGCAGATTTAAAGGAGATATGACTGCGATTCAAAAACCAAGTAAAATTTGAAAGTTATGAAAATAGTGAAGAAAATTGGAGAATATAGAAAATTAAAATTTCCGGACCCTCTTCGCAGTGCTAGGGATAGAAGGTGATTTTACAGTGCATAATTGAGGTCTTTAGTCCCAAAAATCGCATGTTTTAAAAACATCTTTTTTTCAGGAAACGTGAGAAAACTGATTCCCAAAAATGCCATGTAGTTTAGAGAATTCAAAGATGATGTTCGTGAAAATTTTTTGTTGTGGACCCCCTCCCCCTCTCTCTAGGGGTGTAGGACGCCACTATGCGTGCTGTTGTTTTGGTTGAAAATCGTTCACATTTCGATCGCGTATGGAAGCTCGATGGTGTCGACTTTGATGGCTAATTTTACCCTGAAAGAGACACGTATGGAAAATAGTTATTTTACCATTCGATGCGGCTTGAAATGGACTATCCAGTACCATGCCTAACTCATTTTCGAAAAATTTGGAACATGTGACCTTTGGAACTAGACCTGTCCATTCAGACCATCAAAGGTCACATTTAGAGCCCTGTTAAATATCTACGTGCTAGATTTGTACACAAGAAATGAACCACAGCTCGCATCCTTAGTGTCATGAGTATAGAAAGTCGAAACCCGCAAAAGATACATCTAGAACTTATACTAAATCTACATACCAAATTTCAACTTCGTAGCTCAATTTGTAGGGAAGTTATACGAGGAAAAAACTCAAAATATAAGAAAACACCCATTTTCAAAGCTGTGAGCAGGTGCAATGGATCTGAAAAATCGAAACCCGCAAAAAGCACATCTATGGCCTCTACCAAGTCCACAGACTAAAGTTCAACTTCTTAGCTCCATTTAGAGGGGAGATAAGGGAGGAACAGTCTTTTTTCAAGGTGAAAAGGAGAAAAACACTCATCATCCGTCCTAATTGATCTAGGATGCTGATTTTTGGATATATTATACCACTTTGAATTGTCTATCGATTGGCTTAAAAAGGGACAAGTTTTGCAATTTTTGCTTCTCAACACCCCCTCCTCCTAATTTCAGCATAACTGAATTTTGATCCGAGGTAAATCTTACTCCAGAATGTCGAATCCATTTTAGTGTTCAGGTAAAAAAATAAATATCTGGCATGGCCAAAAATGGTCGTAATCGTCTTCTTGGACCTCAAAACAGATTTTATTGATACTCCCTCTTACTCGCCGTTAGTCAATACTCGATAAATCGTAATAGCGTCGTTTTCATTGATGATATGACATAGAAAGCCAGGCTAAAAAGATGATATTTTGGACCAATATGTGAGGCATATAACTGAGGGAGGGGGGGGGGGTTGTAAAACTGAAAGAAATTTAGTTTTAGTTCTAAATTTCGGTTTTCAATTTTTTTCGCTTTTTAGTTTCAATTTCAATTTTAGTTCTTTGAATTTCAGATTCTGTTCTAATTTCAATTTCTTTGTCTTAGTTTTAAATTTTTACACCCCCGATACAGTGTCTCTGATTATCCTCACATTGGCATGCAGGTCGGAAAATACCTAAATTGGTCAGAACATCCTATTTTTTTCTTATTCGGGTGAAACGAATAGTACTTGAACTTGAACTAAAAATTGGAATTTTAAGAATTTAAAATAAAACTAAAAATATTTCAATTACAGTTTCAAAATTTTAGTTTGAGTTTTGGTTATTTTTCAATTTTTCATTTCAATCTAATTTTCGGGTTTATTTTTAGGTGGATTTAAGGGATGGAGGCAGGGAGAACTAAGCCTCTCCAGATTTTGAAATATCCCCCCCCATAAAATTTTTGTGTGTGTGCTAAACTTGATCCAAACGACTGGAAATGTTTTGAAATCTGTTTAAATTTTTAAGAAAATTTTTAGAACAATTTAAAAACTGATAGAAATATTAAAATTTTAGTAGAATACTGAAACTTCGAGAAATGCACATTTTTTTCATTTGAAATCATATTTTTTTTAAATTTGCTCCTCTTCTAAAAAAACAACTTTAGTTTCCTAAAATATAAAATTTTTTTCTCTAATTTTTTGATTTTCCACGTTGAGGACTTTAGCTCTCCCCCTCCCCCCTATCAACTAAGGTACGAAACTCCGCATATGTGTGGTACATTAATAAATGATGTGACGACATCATATCATTTTCAATACCCCCTCCTCCTAAAATTGTATTGCAATTCGGATAGATTCCAATCGGAAAAATCAACCAACTGGTTTTCGCGTAATTTTAAAGAAAGTTTTACTTACAGTTTATTTGCAAGGACCTAAAGTTTAACAAAAAAAGGGACTTTGACTTTTACCAGACTCCGAAGCCATTATGAAAATTGATTCTGATTCTGACTGCAGAGTACAGAGTAGAAATTGAGTTCTCACTCTGAGGGGATTCCAAGGCTTTTGTTTTTGACTCTATCCAACTCCAAAGTCATGATTTTACTGATCTTAAATTTCAATACTCTGACTTTAAAGTCAATGAAAGATTCAATTTTTACGATAAAAAAATCCATTGTTTAACATTTTCAGTATTACAGTCTAAGCTCTGACGTTAGCACACTTGGCTGAAAATTTGGTAGCTTTGATTCCTGTGATCAGAATCGTTTTGGAGTGATTTTGACTCCATCTTCTGAGTAACTTCAAGTCTATAGGTCTTTGATTCTAACTTTTTCATTGAATTGATTTTTTTTTCTTTTGCCTCTGTTGATTAATATTTTGGATTTGTGGATTTAGGTGAAAAAACATTCCATTGAATGGATTGGTCAACAGTCGAACTAATTTATAACTCTAATTTAACCTCGAAATCCCGATGAAGGCTTAGATCGACTCTCTCTTTTTCGGAGGCGTAGCCCCTCTCCCAAGGTTAACAAATTTTTACATTTATGCTAATTTTTTTTTTCATAAAATTCCATAAAATGGCGCTTCTTAATCATTAAAAAAAAAAAAAAAAAACATTTTTTCAAAATTTCGTCTTTGGCTTACTAGGCCATACCTGTTTATTGCTTTTAAAAAGTTCAGAAGAAAAAATAGTACACAGGAAAAGTGGAAACCCCTTCCTTTGATCCATTCCTGGCTACGTTACTCATATTTCTGACTCAGAAGTCAACTAAAAGATTCTGTCATGAATCATGACTCTGGAGGAATTTTTAAACCTCGACTCTTAACATCGTCCAACTCCAAAGTCAGAAATAACTGACTTTCAATTTTAATACCTTCACTTCAGAATTAACGAAATATTAAATTTTAACCGTGAAAAAATTCTGTTAGTCAGCTTCAGAGCAGAAATTTTCACCATGCAACTTTTCACTCCTACATGATCCTATAAGCTTTACTTGACATACTTTGGGAGAAATTTTCAATATTTGACTCTGACTTCGGAATCAAACTAAAATTAGTTGACTCTGATTCCGGAGTAACTCTCGTTTTTTTTTTATTCGCATGACTGGAGATGGGAAACACGAGGATGCGTAACCCCCTCGGAATATTTATATGAAAATTTATTAAGTAATAATTTTGGCGATTAAAATCAATGAAATGACATTTTTCGAGGTCAAAAATATCTTTGAACGTAAATTCTTTTAACCTTTCATTCTTGGTATTCCACAAAATCTTCACCCTCGTTTCAACTGTGCTGTACTAAATTCGAAAAATTTCCGCTGTATTGTGCCCCACATGAGGGAAGGAACAAAAAAATCTATAATAGAACGTAACCTTTCTTTTTTCATTAAAAAATATGTAGATAAAGTGTTTAAGCCCCCCCCCCCCCATAATTTTAATCTATCTTTGTCCATGTTTCTTCGTGATTTTTAAAAATGAACTGATTCATGTTCTTTGGTAATTCTCTAGTTAATTCATTGATTTTTATGCAAACCACAAATCGAACATCGTAAAATAAATAGTGTGAATAAAACACGTCAAAAAACTTGGTTTTGGCTACGAAAACAAAAATTATTGCATACTTGCAAATGTTAAGAATTTGATTCAAAATCATTCCAAAAGAAAAAAATTTGAATCGAATTCAATTTATTTTTCTTCGTTAAACCTGCTTTAGATCATTCTGAAAAAAAAATGTAGATTTTTTTTTAAAATCAAACGTTACCTTGCAGAAAACTAAAAAAAAAAAAAAAAAAAATTGCTTAATCAAAGTTGTTATTTCAAGGGGTTTTCAGAGTCTCTCTGAAAATATGTATTGGAAGGAAAGGAGGGGGGAGAGGTGAGAAGTGAAATTTTGGCCTGAAAGACAAGCAAGGTCTTTGGAGACCTCTCCTCTACGTTTTTCCCAGTAAAGAAAATTCAACTTCTATTATTTGTCATTCGAAATACCAGAATAGGCAATTTTTTTAGTTTGATCAAGCACACTTTAAGCCTGAAAACAACGTGTGAGTCTTATTTTAATTTTTCCATTATTTTTCTCGTCAGCGATTCATGAACCAAGAGTTATAAGACCGTCATTAAATGTATCTACTATATCGTAAAATGCAAACAAAAACTTATGATTTTTTTTATTAGTTCGAGCCATTGTAATACCTCATTAATTTAGTCAGATTTATCCCCCTTTGAAATTGAAAACATCTGGTACCAATCAGCTCAAATTTTTATTCCAAGCCGAAGATAATATTTCAGATGACCTTGACATAATTTCAAAAAAAAAAATTAAGATGAACTATTAATCTGGGAGAAGCTTAAAAATTCAAATCTTACGGTCTAATAAATTTAAATGCGCAGATATTTTTCTACCAATATGTCTATGGAAAAAGCAGATACTTCTCTACTTTTCATACCTAGAGCAGATATGAAAAGTTTCAGACATATGAGAACAACAGAATACCTTGTTGGTGAAAAAACTATTTTTTTGTCATTAAAAAAAAATGATAATAATTTAAAACAAAAAAAACCTAATACATTGAACAGAGATTCCTAATTTCCTGATCTAGAATTTTTTCCCTCAATTCAACTATGATTAAAAAACTATCCGTATCCGTGTACTTCCGTCTACAGATACATTTATTTATTTCAATATGAATTTATTCGAAATATTTTCACTTTTATCGTTTCAAGTATCCGAGTAATAAGTAGCTAGCTTGCTAGATTTTAGGTAGGTAGTGGATAAGTGTGTATACATAGGCGAAATAAGGTAATTAAACTCCCAACAAGAAAAAAAAAGAAAGGAAAAATATACCTACCTAGTACCTACCTACCTACATCGTGAATTTGCATCATTAAAATTAAATTATTATCTTACATAAATTGGCGGAAATCGACTACCTGCGAAATGAAATGGGTCAATAAACATTCACATTCTTGGAGTAAACTTGGTAATCAGAACGTTTCGTTCGATTCTATCAATTAATCGTATCGAAGAATACCCGTATCGCACGTAGTATTTACAGTGATTTATGATGGTTTCACCAAATGTAATTTTCAAACGTTATACTGTAACTACGCCACATTATACATTTTCAACTTTCAATTCAATCGAAGAATACAAATTTTTATAAAAAATGATCGAAGTAATGAAACGAATCACATGCAAAAGATGAGACAAGAGAGATATTGAATTTTTAGTCTGATTTTCTATATCATATTGTCAATGAAAACCAGGCTATTGCAGTCTATCGACCTACAGCGGATGAACGGGGAATATCAACGAAATCCGTTTTAGGGTCCTAGAAGACCATTTAGACAATTTTCAGCTTTGTCAAATATTTATTTCTTTCCCCCGAACATTGAAATCATTTACTCTGCTCGATACCGACTAAGATCCCTCCAATTCGGTCAATCTGCTCAATTTGGCAGTAGATTAAATATATATGAGTGAGGATGAACTTGGCTCAAAATTCAGTTATGCCCCAATTTGGGGGAGGGGGTGCTGAGGGGTCAAACACGCGAAAATTGCCCTTTTTTGAAGCTAATTGATAGATAATTACGAGTTGTGTAACATATCTAAAAATCAACATTCTAAGTAAATTAGGAGGGGAGATATGGAGGTTTTGCACCTTTGACCTTCAAAAAGGACTTTTCCCATCCTATCTCCCCACCAAAATAAGCCAGGAAGTTGAAATTTGGTATGTACATTTAGTTAGAGTCCTAAGTGTGCCTTTTGGAGGTTATGATTTTTTTCCTTCACACCCCCCTCCCATCCACACACAGGCCCAAAAAAGTGATATTACGAATAATGGGGTCCATTTAATCACGTTGACACAAGACTTTCAAATTGCTGAGCGTGCCCCTGGTGTCCTATGAAACAGACACCATGTGATTGGCCAGATATTCATATGACTTGGAAAATAACAGTTGAACCTCTTTTAAAGAAATCTACAAATGAACACACAACTGGATTGTCATTACTTTGACATGAAAGCATTACAGCTCAAAAATTGTGAACTCATTTTCAAGAAAAAAAGACGATTTTATCCTAAACCTAAGCAAGAAGGAAGCGAACTTTCGTTAGCACTCTTTTTTTGTAGAAATATGCCATCTGGGTAACTTCATAACTCTTATCTTCGTATGCTCTGCTCACGTTTCAATACTACAAACCCAAAATTATCAACATTATTGTCTTATTTTGATAAAATCAAGTTATTTACATTTCTGCTTTGCTCTGCTACTTCATGTTGAGCTGGTCTCAATCTTCAAAATCGTTTATATGTGTGCTTTTTAGTCAAGTATGATTGCGTTTTAATTTTCCAAACGAAAATGATCAATATTATTGTACCACTTTGATAAAATTAAATTATTCTCATTTTGGCTTTGCTCTGCTACTTTATATTGAGCTGCTCTCGGTTTTGAAATCGTTTGGGGACGTGCATTTTAGTCCAGTACGCTTGCGTTTTAACTTTCCAAACCAAGATGATCTACATTATTGTACGATTTTGAGAAAATTAAATTATTCTCATTTTTGCTTTGCTCTGCTACTTTATATTGAGCTGCTCTCGATTTTGAAATCGTTTGGATGCGTGCTTTTCAGAGCAATGGCGTAGCTAGGAATTTTTCCCCAAGCGAACTTTTTCCACGCCGGCCCTTTGACTTGCATGAATACAACCACCTGAATTACCCTCTTACCCCCCCCCCTCCGAAAAATTCGTCCACAGTCTTTAACGCGTGAGAACAAAACGAAAAACAAGTAGTACCTGAGCGAATCGTGAACCAAGGTATTTAGAAATTCATATCTCAAAAATGTTAATCATATTTTACTTTTTTTTTTTGGAGCTTTCAGGTCACAAAAAGCTGCCGTTTTATAAAATTTGCCATCATATTTCTCCCTCCTCCAATTCATAAAATTAAGTCACTGCTGAAATGACTTTAACAATGACTACGTTTCTTTGTGAAGGGTACGGAATAAAAAAAAAATCGACTTCCCGGAATTCACCTCTTGTAAATGGAGCGAGTAATAATCATAAATTAGCCAAGCGAAGCGAGGGCAAAATTTTGATAAAATAAAATTTTTAAACGATTAAAATTTATGGTAACGCGCACTTTTAAAATGGACAAATGATTACTCAAATCACTAATCAGCTATTGAAGTAGTTTAATTTTTGCCACCCTCCCCCTTCCCTAAGATTTGCCACCTGGGGAACCGTTCACAACACCCCCCCCTACGCCACTGTTTCAACCAAGTATGCTCGTGTTTAAATTTTCCAAAGTAAAATAATCAACATTATTGAACCATTTTGCTAAAATTAAATTATTCTCATTTTTGCTTTGCTCTGCTACTTTATATGTTCAGCTGTCCTCAATTTTGAAATTGTTTGTACGCGTACATTTTAGTCACATATGCTCACATTATAATTTTCCAAACCAAAATATCAACATTTTTGTAAAATCGAATTTTCATTTTTGCTCAATTTTGCTGCTTTGGGTTAAGCCTACCCTTGAACTTTGGAAATCGTCAATTAGGGTAGGACGAAAGAATTTCCATTCAGCGAAACTTCAGTAGGACAGTGAGGAGGGAGATTTCAACCGACTAAAACGCTAAACTAATTTCAAATTTTTTGTTTGTGTGGGGGGGAGGGGAGTTGAGACTGGATTTTCTGATGTACTTATGGGCAAAATTCAATCGAGTTGAGACTTTTTTTTTGTCGATGGGTACACTAAATTGCATCAGGACTGGTCTTGACCTATTTTAGATTTTTTTACCCAAGATCATCGATTCCCCCCCCCTCTTGATTTCCCTTTCCTCCTAACTAGATTCTTTCGTGAAATGTTCAGTTGCCATTTGAGGAGCTTCTATTAATTTTTGCGGATTTATTTACTGCCTTAAAACTGATATTTTAATATTTGGTATAGGTAGGTACTTTGTATGTCTTTTTTCACGTTTTCAGATTGATACTTTGCTAAATATGCGTATGGATACTTCTTACTCGCGCTCACAAATTAGGAAACAATTAAATTCTTTTAAGCCTGCGTACCTCGTTAATTGATAATTTTTACTTTCACTCGACGCAGCTTACTATATGCAGCGTATTCCGAAGTCGAAATATGAAATATTTTCATAAAATAGGTAATTAAGCGTATTTGAATTTCTTTTTCGTTCTTTTAAATTTTCAAATCACTGTGACAAAGAGAGAGAGAGAGAAAATGATTAAACGAATTCGAGAAGGTACTTGCTATCCTCAATGAAAAAATAACGATTGCATCTGTGTCTACTTTATGCAGATAGATACCTACCGAAGAAAAATTTTGTTTAGTGTTCTGCAACGATAGGTATAAATTTTCGGTACCTAACCTATTTTTTGTAGAGGTAAAAATTAAAATCTACAGCACCGTAGAATGAATATGTATTATAATTATATTGAATATGGAAAAAATTAAACTCTACGAACCTGTGAGGAGAATTGAATAACCGCAACACTAACAAGCACTATCACAGACACAACAAACATGATGATCGCACTGATGTAATAGCTTAGCACACAGAACCACCACTATGAAGAAAAACAAAAGCGCAAATGAAGAGTATCGGACGAAAACCCGCACGTTTAGAATATCCGGTGACAGAAGTGTGTATAAATGTCTGAGTGCATCCTAGTTCCATATATTTTTATATAAATCGTGTAAACCTTTCGGATAATGGCATAACCTTGAGGGCAATCCTACTTGTTAGGTTACCTTGCATAATTCTTATTATCGTTTTAAATAGCGTATTTAGTACATTCTCCCACCCCTCGTCCTGCCTCTGCCTACTTTTACTTTCATCTACCCGTTTATACAATATTCTACGCTGCTATTGTCGGGTGTCATCTGCGTTATTGTTGACGAATTCCGTACCTTAATTTTGTCTCCAGAGCGCTGTGTCGTCGCATGTCGATGTTTGGTGTAAACATACGTAAACTTGTTCGTTAAAATCACGTTGAGTGGGTGTTGGTGTTGTACAAGAGTACTTTGGGTACCTAGATCTGCTACTCGTACAATAAGCATAAAAAAAGACATTATCTTTTGAGACAGTGTGTACACGTAGAGGTGCTTAGATAATTTTTCGACGTGGGAAATATCTATAGGTACTCTTCACGTATTTTTTTTTCTCTCTCTCTTGTGGAGGAAATCGTGCCGCGGAATTAATGCATCTGATTTATCTCACGTTAACAGCAGGTTTTTTTTTCTACTTACACTGTGACGAGACTGAAAATTATGTATCTTCTCGTCGTATGTCGCTGTAACTGGCGGAAAAGAGTCATAGATATCGCGCACACCATAAGGAAAAAATTCAAAGACATACGTACGATTTATGGATTCAATTTCGAAGTACTTTTTTGTGTTGTGTATGTAGTATTTTCCTATCTTGTATGGTAAGGGATCCTGGATTAATTGTCTAGAAATTTATACAGATACTGCAATTGAAGTCAGGAGGGGGGAGGGAGAATAGGTGAATGCCTTCCCGGGTGGCAAATTTTTCACAGGTGGCAAAAATTAAAGTACGTTAATAGCTTAATAATGATTTAAATAGGTAATCATTTGTCCATTTTCAAATTACTCCTTCTCATAAATTTTAATCGTTTAAAAATCTTATTTTATCGAAAGAGTACTCCCCTCGATCACAATATCGAAAAACATTTTTTGGTTTTTTGGAAAAAAAGAATTCTCTATTCGCGTGTATTTGAGGAAAAATTATGATTTTAATCCAAATATTTAGACGAATAATGAATGAATCTTTTTACATGAATTTTTACAAAATTTTTCACCTCAAAGGAGGGGAGACATTGACAAAGGCAAACTTTGAATTGCTGCAACTGCGGACCCTAAGGAGATACATAAATTTTTTTTCGCCAAAGTGCGTGTTTTGATGATTATAATTTTTAGAAATTTTTTCAATTTTTTTTTTTGAGATTTGGGAAACTAAAAAAATGCTTTAAAATGCATTTTTCTCAGAAATAATGGTTAATACGCTAAAAATGAATAGAAATAAAGTTGTTCAGCGTAAAATTTCATATCAGATTTCGTCATAAAAATTTTGGCTAAGAAACGCAATTACAGAATTGTGAGCATGGGCGCATTGGGGGTAAAGGGTCAAAATGCGAACGAAAGATTTGAACGAAAAATAAACACCGAATTCGTATTCAGCGTGTGAATCGAAAAACACTCCCCTCTTCTTTATTCACATTTTGACATTTTACTCCCCATGCGTCCGTACCCATTCCTTAGCCAAAATTTTAATGACGAAATCTGATATGAAATTTTACCCTGAACAACTATATTTCTATTTATTGTTAGCGTATTAGCCATTATTTTTGAGAAAAACGTATTTTTGAGCGTTTTTCAAGTTTTTAAAAACGGCCCAAATCTGAAAAAAAATTTCTAAAAATTATAGTTATTAAAGCACATACTTTGGCGAAAAAAATCTATGCACCCTCCTCCTCAGATCCGTTGCTGTAGCAATTCAAAGTTTCGAATTTGATATTTTAGAGTGGGGTTAATCACGGATCCAAATTAAGTTATGCCTAAATTTGGCGGGAGGTGAGCTCAAGAAGTTGAGCTGCCAAGGATCACGAAGAATGGCGTGAGATGGTCGAGGACATCTCATAGGTCACGTCGCCCGGAATCGGGATCACGATTAAGAAGAATCTGAGGGGCTGAAATCGCAGACATTGTTCTTTTTTGGGCCAGTTGATAGGCAATCCAATGTTGCGTAACGTATCCAAAATTCAGCCTCCTAGGTTAATTAAGAAGGGAGGATATGAGGGGTTTCCCCCTATTTGATCTTAAAAAGCGCTATTCCTCCTCCATCTTTCTTCCAAATTGAACTAGGAAGCTTAAATTTAGTGTGTAGAAGCCATATATTTGTTTTTTGGTATTTTCGACTTTTCAGACCCGTTGCCCCCCCCCCCATATACAGTGCTAAAAAGTGGTTGTTTGGGGAAAGAGGGGTTGTCATTTTTCAAGTTTTTTCCTCGCACAATTCTTCTACACCTGGATATAGGAGGTTGAAATTTAATATACGGATTTAGTATAGATCTTAGAAATGTCCTGTAGGGGTTTTACCTATTCACTCCAATATCTACGTGTGCCCCTACCACTGTGCAGGAAAATCATCCCAGAGTGCTGCTTTTTTTTATTCCTTGAGCGGGCAATTCGAATATCTTCTTAATGCATCAAAATTAGACTCAAAAATTATCTCTTGTGATGATTTTCTTTCAGCTGGGAAAAGAAACGTCGACGAATGATGTGATGAAGGTTATACGATTTGGTTAAGTAAATTGCAATAAGGCTTAAAGGAAACAAGCCGACGTAACTTACGACTAAGAGGGAATATGGGAAAAGATCAGTGTTTTTTTTTCCAATTTTGCTTCATTCAAGTGTCTACTTTAATAATTTCAAAATAATTACTGTAGGACTTGTGGATTGTATTTTATGTGCCTATAATCAATAGAACTTATACTATGAAAATTTTCTTTGTGAGTTGTCTTTCATTAGCCCAATGAAGGTTATAATATTTCTTTTATAAAAAAGCTTCATCTTGAGAAAATACAATTTTAAGTACGTTTGATGTGAGGTTATTAGGGGTATGCTTTTTTGATATGATCGTGGATTGTTTATTTCATAGCTAAGCTAAAAAAAAGGCATCTCGTTGCGATGCTTTTTCAGCCCGATTTTCGTGACATTACAACCGTGAGAATTGAGGATAGGAAGGGTTCGTAGGGGCTAAAAGCTCAAACTCCCTAAAATGCACATCTACGATTCTTACTGACTGTGCATACCTAATCTCAACTTTCTAGCCCAATTTGAAGGGCAGTTATGCGAGGAACAAACTATATAAATTAGAAAAAACGACCAATAAACCACATATGCAGCACTGAGATGGGGTGCAATGGGGCTGAAAAGTCGAAACCTCCAAAAGGTACGACTAGGGTCCTTACTAAATGTACATACCGAATTTCAACTTTCTAGCTCATTTGGGTGGGGAGATAGGGGAGAAACAGCCCTTTTTCGAGGTCAAAAATAGGTAAACCCCCTCATATCTCCCCTACTAAATTATCTAGGAGGATGATTTTTGGATATGTTATACAACTTTGGATACTCCATCGAGTGACTCAAAAAGGAAGAATTTTTGTATTTTTGACCATTCAACAGCCCCTCTCCCATAATGGGGTAAAACTGAATTTTGACCCCAGCTCATCCCCACTCGTATATATCTGATTCGCCGCCAAACTGAACTGATTGACCGAATTGGATCGATTTTGGTCAGTATCGAGCGTAGTAAATTATTTTAATACTTGGGAAAAAAAATGTTGAAAATTAAATTAAATATCTGGCATGGCCAAAAATTGTTTTAATAGCCTTTTAGGACACCAAAACGAGGAGCTGACTATATCTACTCGATTAAGAGGAAACCGTTTTTATTGTTTTAAATTGAATGTTTTTGAACCATTATTTTTTAAAATTTCAGACACTTTCTTGTTTGGGCCTACTGGTTACCGACTCAGATATATTGAGTTTTTTTTTATCCTTGATACTGTATTAAAGAAGTTTATATTCCATTCGAAATTTTGACCCAAGTTCATCCCCACTCATATTTCTCTAATCCGCTACCAAACTTAGCCGATTGACCGAATTCGAGCGATTTTGGTCTGTATCGAGCAGAGTAAATGATTTTCGTGTTCGGTGGGGGGAAAAAAATTAAAATAAATATCTGACATGGCTAAACATTGTCTTAACCTTCTAGGACTCCGAAACAGATTTTGTTGATATCCCCGCCTCCCCCGCTCCCCACTGCCTTTAGTCGATAAACTGTAAAAACCTGGTTTCGATTGACAGTATGACATAGAAAATCAGGTTAAAAATTTGTAAATACAGTTTTTTTTCAACGATCTCGTATTATTTCATCAATGTAAATTAATCGTTGAAAAACACCGCTAAAATATAATGATTGAAAAAATTTTGGCACAAAGCTGCATTCCAATAGCATCTCGGTGTTTATTATGCTGTGTAAGGCTTCTCATTAGGATACAAACAAACTACCTCAATTTACTTACTATGTCCGGTTTGTTTTATTTTTAGGACCCTGTCGTAAAATATGCGACGCTGCCAACGTTGACAGTATTCAAACAGCTCAAAGGCTTAGAGGATGCATTGTTATTAATGGCTCGTTAGAAATACAAATTCGCGGTGGAGGTAAGTAATGTCTTATCAGCTCAATTGTTGGTCAAGAACGATACGAAATGTTCGTCTACCTGCCTACCTACCTACCTACCTAATCTATAACCTAACGGGACATATTGTATTTCTCTTATTTCAGGTAACATTGTCAGAGAACTGGAGGAAAGTTTGAATTCGGTCGAAGAAATTACCGGTTATTTAAAAGTAGTCAGATCGATCTCGTTGGTTTCTTTGAATTTCCTTCGAAATTTAAGGGTAATCCATGGAGAGAATTTGGAAAATGGAAAGTGAGTAATTTAAGTTGTACGTATTTAATTGTTGTACGCGTAGTAGACCTATCTACGTATTAAGATATTTCTCTTATGTAGCAGATCTATCTACGTGTAATCTCGTAGGTATATATACCTATAAGTACATCTTTGTATGAGTATAATTGTTTCATAATCGTCGTGTTGCTTCGCAGATACGCTTTGGTAGTGTTGGATAATCCGAATTTAGCCGAATTATGGGATTTTTCGAGAAGGCAGAGCGGTTTGAAAATAGAAAGAGGACGTATATTCTTTCATTTTAATCCGAAATTATGTTTGGCTAGAATCAAAGAATTACAAACAAGACTAGGTATTACAAACGTCGACGAATTAGAAGTAGCGCCCAATTCGAACGGAGATAAAGTAGCTTGTAAGTAAGCCGAGTAATCGACTATCGAAATATACATTGTTGCAGTTGTAAATTATACACGTATTTTACAACTCTCTTGGTTTTTTTTTTTTTTTTTTTTCAGGTAATATTACCGAGTTGAACGTATCCGTTATCAAAGCGGAATGTGATTCGGTTATACTTACGTGGATTCCTTATATACATTACGAAATGAGAACGTTGCTAGGATATGTGATCTATCTAATGGAAACAACCAATAAAAATGTATCGGTAAATGATGGCCGAGATGCTTGCGGCGTTGATGGGTACGTACGTCGTCGTGTTCAAGTGTTATGTAAATTTTACTACACGTACATCGTACACATTTGTGCTCGTAGCGTAATAATTTATTTACCTAGCTATTTTGTGTAATGAGAATATATATACTCCCCTCGGCCGGAGTCGTTGATGTTGATTGTAAACGTATCGATGTCCTTTTTCGCAGGTGGAGAGTTTATGACGTTGAAGTGCCCGATCCGACTAATAGCTCGTCTACCAAAGATAACATCACCCATTTCATACCTCATTTAAAGGCCAACACAATGTACGCTTATTACGTTAAAACCTACACCATTGTAACCGAAACGAACGGTGCTCAATCTAAAGTTCAGTATTTTACCACGCTTCCTTCCAGTGAGTAATATTATTTTCCCTCAGCATTCGAGTATAACCGATTATATATATATATAATGGCAAATATTTTTATATTTATAGCGCCCAATCCTCCAAGACAAGTGAAACTCACGCCACTCTCGAGCTCAGAAGTGATGGTAGAATGGCAGGCTCCGGAAACGGTGAATGGCAAATTAAGCCATTACATTATTTATGGAGAACAGATGGCCGATGAGTTCGATTCAAACGAAAAGAGGGATTATTGTACCGACCGTAAGTATAACGATATGAAAAATAGAAATTAACCAATTATGGTATTTAAGTCAATCGATATTAATTTCGATTTATCATTTTTTTTTACAGCTATCGATTCAGCAGCCGAGAGAAAAGATTACGTGTATACGAAAGAGAAAGAAAAAGAAAGAGAATTAATGAAAGAGAAACAGGAGAGAGAGAAAGAAGCGATGAAATCAACAACAACGACTGAGAAGCCGCCGGAAGTGGAGTGTAATTGCGCGGGAGAAAATCAAAATTCTTTATCAAAAATTAAGAAAAACGATCAAGTAGTTCAGGCGTTAATCGATTTCGAAAATAAATTACACGATAATATTTACGTTAAAAGGTAATAAATACATACACGTTTGTAGCTTAATATACTCATTACCTTTGTACTATACTGGTAAATTTTTTTTCCCTTGCCATTTGTAGTGTACCAACTCCACCAGCTCGCAATCGACGAGATGTGTATCTTCATACCAATAAACCAGAGTACAAATTGGAGTCGAATGAAAATAGTAATTTAACAGATTTAATGAAGCCCGGCTTAAACGATACGACCAAAAATGATAGTAAGTCAATCTTGATGTATGTTTTATTCGCTATATCGTTGAATAATGATTTTGTAATGTATAGCTAGGTTCTGTATTGAGTGAAAAATTTTTTAAAATTGCTAGTTTTTGGTTTGTTATCAGAAATTAAAGAAGCTTCGCGTTACGATGCTTTGGTAACCTGATGTTTTGTGTTTTGGAGTTCTTTGAAATTTTATCTATTATTAATAATTAAAAGTTTTAAAAAAAAAAAACCTAAATTTGGTTGAAATTTTAGTCCCGGCACACCTTCAAGAATATTTGTTTTCATTTCACGATAGAACATTGGTTGTGGTTGAAATTTTAAACTCCAACATATTTCCATGAAAATGTACTCGTATTTGGGTAACTTGTACTAGTGACGTAGGCGACGATTGGTCAACATTGGGGCGGGCAGGGCTCAAGCCTTCAACCTTTATTTTTCTTTCAAATAAAAGAAAAAATATGATATCTTGGTATTGATACGGTTAGTTTTACCCGAGCGCAGCGAGAACGAAAAAAAAATTGGATGAAACCCAGTGTGAAAGGTCAAAAAAAAAGTGCATTTAACAACATTTTTGACCTCCAAAAAATAACATTTCACCATTTTCAGTCGTACAAACTACCAGTTATTAAATTTTCTCGAAAACATTGTTGGGTGGGAGGGAAGGGGGGAATCGTTCTAAGCAATTACTAAAAAACGTCGAAAAAATCACCTCTGTAAGACTCTTGACCGGATAATAATTTAGGAACGAAAAGTCCAGGCCCTCAAAAAGTACCCTCCAGGTATTTCCTTTAACTGCATTTCAAGTTGCTGCCTCTTGACTTCATTAAAGTGATCTGTTCAGGTGGACAAAAATTGAAAAATAAATTTTTTTCATTTGTAACGGAGTGGCTTAGGAATGAAAATTCGCAGGCGTCTTGTCTAGTGAATAAATGGCTCCATCTTCTCTCAACTAGTTGCCTACCAAATTACATCCTCTTAGGTTAATTAGGGCGACCTATAGATTTTTGAGATTGAAAAAATCGCGAAGAGCCAATAGCATAGCCAGCAATGGCTCAGAAGAGGGATTTCCACTTTTTTTGTGTACTATTTTTTGGGTGTGAATTTATAAAAATTAATTAAATCGTATGTTCGTGAAATACGAGGCCAAAATTTTAAAAAAAAAAAAAAAAAAAAAACTTAACGATCAAAGAGTACATTGGTAGATAAAAAGTCGACGCCACCAAAGGGTACATTTAGGGCTTATACTAAATCTGCATATCAAATTTTAACTTCCTAGCTGAATTTGGAAGAGAGTTATGGGAGGAATAAACTCAAAACATAAGAAAAATCGATCAAAAAACCACATTTTCGAAGCTGTGAGCGGATGTAATGAGGCTAAAAAGTCGAAAGCCCAAAAGGTACATCTATGGCTCCTGCTTAATACCAACCAAAATCGTTCAAATTTCTACGGTACGCCAGGTTTGGTGGCGATTTTGTGATATTAAATTAAAATTAAACGATCTATGGTCAAAATTGAAGTAAGCCATAATCTTGGGATAGGCTAATATCACTCCCCCCCCTCTCAAGGTAATTAAGACTTCGAGAGTCGGTCTTTTTCATGAATTAGTCAAGGAGGGAGCAAGGGTTCTGAACTCCCCCATCCTTGAGGTAGAAAAACTTGAAAAATTGCTACATTTATGTTAATCTTTAGCATGCCATATTGTAAATGAAAATTAGGATATTACGGTCTATCGACCTACAGCGGATGAAAGGGGGAGGAATATCAGCCAAATCCCTTTTGGGATCCTAGAAAATCATTAAGATCACTTTTGGTCATGTCAGATATTTATTTTCATTTTATCTCCTCCTCCTCCTCCCCCCCCCCCCCCCAAAAA